>PVJL010021089.1:0-11072 GCA_004026885.1 Lyroderma lyra
TGAGTCCACAGCCCCGCGCGGAGCCCCACCCCCCGTAAGTCCACGCCCCGCGCGGAGCCCCTCCCCCCTGTAAGTCCACGGCCCGCGCGGAGCCCCTCCCGCCCTGCCCGGCCCTCGCTACGCTGTCCGTTCCTGGCTACAGACTGTCCCTCCTGTGTCCTCGTGCTTTCGTCCCATTTCTGGGCTCCGGGGACCGCCATCTCACTGTTTCCCATCCGGCTACGGCCTCGTCCTCGTCCTTTCCTCTTTGAATTCGCTTAGAAGTGGCACCTGCATTTGCCGTGAACTGCGGAGCATCCAGGTGCCTCGAGGCTGGACTCGCGATGGCATCTGAAGCAGAAGCTGCCCGTCAGGTGCCTCCCGACAGGGACCCGAGCATGCCTGCTGTGGACGCGTGCGCCTGTCCCGGGGACCGAGTGCCCCCAGAGCTCCCTGCGGTCTCCGTGGCACCCCGGTTCCGGTGTCGGCCTGCCCGGAGTGGCCCCGTGACTCTCGGGAACCCGAGCCAAGTTGAGGGCGGAGATGGGGAGGGAGGGTCTGGGCCCTGAGGAGTTTTGTCCTGTTTCCCGTTGGTGTCCGGCGAGGGGTCACTATTCCGGCATTGCAGGACCCCTGGGCGTCCTGCCCAGAGGGGATCTTCACCCCGCAGGGCTCCTTCCCTTGCCTGGTCCAGGGACCTCTGATTCCTTTGTTCACACCACACGGAGAGAAGCAGGAGCCAGGGGGTCATCTGTGCGGGGGGACACCCCGGGTGGACGTCCCTCCTGCCCTCGGGTGCCTCAGACGGGCACTGCTGTGGATGGGTCCCCACCTGGTGCTCAGGAGGCTCGCCGCTGGATGTCATTCAATGCCCCCAGTGCCCTGCGGGACGGCTGCGATGGCCAGCACTTCACAGAGGGCAAACGCTAAGAATCGGGGCGGTTCAGTGCCCGCTGCACGCCCCCCACCGAACACACAGCAGAGCTGGGACAGCACCGCAGCCCGCCGGACGCCAGGGCCCCCGCCAGCCTTCAGCCTCACGAAGCCGACGGAGGCCACGCCGTGCGGCTCGGCCCTGGAGCCTGGAGCAGCCCGAGGGCATGAGTGCGAGGCCCTGCGGCAATCCGGTGAGCGTCCGTCACTAGTCACGCTCCAACACGGCTCCTCGGCGCTGACGGACGTGTCAGAGGTGAACACGGGGGACAGTGGGGAGGGGGACGAGGAGCTCTGTGCCGTCTGAGCGGCCCTTCTGGCAGCCTAGCAGTATGCCAAACCGCACAAACTTATTTTAGAAAGAAGAAGAAAGGCCGCAGGTCAGGCGCACAAATCGACACCCCCCGTCCTTGGCCTAAGACCCCGGGGGACCCAGGTGGTGCCCTCCGCCCGCGGCACGGAGCCAGGAGCGGCCTCTCCGGGCCTTTCCTGGGGTCCGCAGGGGGCACGTGGGGCCGTGGCGCCCGCAGTCTGCACGGCCGCCGCAGGTCGGCTCCCTTCCCCTCGGGACGGAGTCCCCCGGGCGTGGGGGTCAGCGGCCAGCAGCCCCGGCAGAGGTCAGTCACTGCGTGGGCTTTGTCGTGTGTATGTTTAGTAAATGTCTATTTGTGGCAAGTTTTCTGAATTTCTATACGTGATTTTGATGTTAATTTTTCTGTTTGAACAAACTTCTTTTTTTCAATTGAGCTAAAAAGTCCGTTTTGAGTAGATAATCCCACGAAAGAGATGAGGCTTCGGCCGTCGTCACAGCTCGGCTCAGGAATGAACGGCATTTGGGCAGCTGAGCGGAGATGCACAGGCACGCTGGCCGACGTCGAGGGACGCCGGGGCCTCGCCGTCCTCTTGGCACACCTGGGCGGTGGCCCGGTGACTCGGTCGGGCTCGAGCGCTCCCCCAGGTGGGGTCCCCACACCTGGCACAACCGTCGTGTTACCACATCCATGCCAGCCGCCCGACACGCCCGAGCCGCCACGGAGAGACGAGGGAGGTGGAAGTGAGAGGAGGTTGATGCAGCTTGCTGGCATCCCAGGGAGATGGCCGACTACTGTCCCTAAGGCCGCCTGCCCCGTCCCGACACTGCTGCAGGGGCTCTATAGGCTCGCAGGGACAGGCCGGACCCCGGAAAGCGGAGTTCGCCAAGTGGCTCCTAGGGCCGGACGTCCAGGGGAAGGCGGCCGGGGCTCCGGGGTGTTCCCCCATGGTCATCGCAGTCCCGGTCGTAGGGGTGACTCATGTGCCGCCTGGTGAAACGCGCAGCCCGGAATTGCAGCCTGGTTGCTGGCACCCGGATGGCTGAGGGCTGAATCAGCTCCTTCACATTATCGTTCTGCCAATTAATCAGATTAACGAGGGGGCGTGTAGCCTCCAGAAAGCAAGGCATTCAGCCGGTGGGGTGGGGGGGAAACGAAATTATTAAATCCTGAGAAGGTCACCGTCACCCTTACGGTTGACCAGAACGCACGGAGCAATGAATGTCGAGGAAACGTGGACGCCAGTTCCATCATCCCCAGCGTGAGTGTCAGAGTCTGTGCGAGACCCAGGGGCGGCCCCGCCGGTGCCCAGACGGGAGACGGAAGCCCGGGAAGGGCAGGATGTGCCCAGGCCACACAGGCATCGCCCGGGACTTCCCGTGCGATCACCCTGGCCAGCACCCCAGCCCGTCTCTTCGGTGTGTGCCCACACGAATGACCTCAGCCTGGACAGACAGGAAACCAGCTTCCGGGCACCCCGCAGGGGCCCGATACGCCGTCTGCTCAGAAGCCACACGGAAGCTTTCTGAGCTTCGTGACTATTCCAGCTGGGTCACGTCACAGGAGCCTTGAGCTGTGGCTTTGACGTTGGGCACGTCCATCCTTGGCTGGGGCTAATCCCCTTCCCATCATCAATACACCCACGTGTGGGCTTCTCCTGCGTCAGAAGGCTCCAGAGGCTGATTGTGCAACGGAGACAGTGGAGAGGTGAGTCCACATTCTCAGCTGTGAGTGTCACTCTCCCAGTGAGGCCAACCTGACCACAGGCGCCACCCGGACTTCCAACCACCCTCACCTGCTCCCCTTAACGCTCTTATTCGCTCCTTACCCCTGTGGTTTAGTGTCTGCCTGCGATGTCCAAATGCTTTGTCCACTGATGTGTCTCAAGTCCCTGGAACAGTTCCTGGCATAGAGTGGACCCCAGCAAATGTTAGCTGGATGGATGGATGATAAATGGACGATGAATGATGGAGGGATGGCAGGACGAATGGATGGTGGATGGAAGGATGGACAGATGGATGGACGGACGGATGGGTGGATGGAAGGATGGATGATGGATGGACAAATGTCCCAAAGAGTCCCAGCTCTGTGGCTTCCTGGCCATGGAACCATGTGGTCTTCTTGAGCCTACTTTCTCATCGTTGAATGGAATAGTCACACTAACTGGAAGAATTGGTGGGTCAGGGGCTTGGTGCAGGCACCTCTGCAGGGCTTAGGGTCCGAGAGCCATTTAGTAAGTGCTCTTACCTCAAAGTTAAAGTCCATTCCTTCCTGTGGTCAGACACGTGGCCTGGGGAGGCTCCTTAGGAGAGGACGCACGATTAACACCTGAGAGGGACTGGTGGGCGTCGGAGGGAAGGGAGACGGCGCGCGTTGGGCAGGGTGGGATGGCAGGGGCCGCGCGGGGAGCAGGCAGGGCAGGGGGTGTTTCTCAGTCCCACGTGGCCTCCCCCCGCAGAGGAGAGGTGAGCTCTGGGGGGGCGGGGAGGGGGGCTGGCGGGGCTGGAAGGTGGCGATTGCTGTGACAGTCTACCTTTGCCGTGAACACACACTGAGTGTCTTCTCTGTGACACACACCAGCTGGCCACGGGGGACTCAGGGAGACCCAAGCTGCAGCCCGAAGGACACTTGCAACCCACGAGTTTGCCCAGGTCGCCCTCTAACTCAATACCAGCGACGGCTCGTCCCGGTCCTTCAACTGGAGACCAGCCTTCTCCCTGTGGCCCACGAGGGCCCGCCCTATCCCTGCAGCCTCGTTGTCTGGCTCCGGCAATATCAGTGTCACTTCAGCTCCCCATAGATGCCATCTCCCCCCCCAGGGCCCTTGTACATGCTGCCCCTTCTGCTTGGTAGTCTCCCTGCATTCCCCACCCTAACTTCAGCCCCCCTCCTTTTTTCCCAGACAGAATTTATTTTTCTACGAACGTAGGAAAGCAGGGCTGTGAGGTAGGCCATCGACGATGTTTGACATAGGTGACAGGCAGGCTTTCGGATGCAGTTAGTTAAAAGGAAGAGGAATCCATTATTAGCTGCACTGGGGAGAAGAAAAACACACAGTTTTGATGAAGAGCTGTGGTTCAAAAACCGATCAGCTCTCAGCGTTCAGAGCTCTCCCGGGCACATCCTGAAGCCTTGCCTGAACCCCCAGATTGGGTCGGGTCCTCCTGTTGCAGCTCTCCAAGCCCAGGACAATCACCTTGCCTTGTGCTCGCGGGAGTGCGTGATCATAAATTGGGGTGTGTGCTTACTCGGTTCATGGCTGCTTCTCCCAGCAGACATTAACTCCGTGAAGGCAGGGGCCAGGTCCGTTTGTATCAGCCGCTAGCCTAGAAATTGCTGCCCCATATGTCACCATGTCATGCTGGATGGACTGCAGCCCACACGGGGGTGGAGAGAAAGTTCAGACCCAGGCACCATCCCCATACATGGAGGTGAGCACTTTTTTGAAGGGCTGTTTGGAAGATGCCGGAAAGGGAGAGGGAGTTTCATAGAGGTCCTCGTGGACTGGGAGTCAAAGGATGAGTAGGAATTCGTTGGGCAGGAGGCAAGCGCTCTTGATCATGGCATAGGCCAACACCTGGTGCACGGCCATCCCGGGGACATAGGAGATGGTGACAGTGGCTCCGCTGAGTGCACACTACATGCCAGGCACGGCTTCTACTTCACCAGCCCCACGACGGAGACATTCTCACCCCCTCTCAATACATGGGGGAGGGGCTGAGGCTCAGGACACTTAAATGCCACGCTCGAGTCCCCCAGCTTCCAAGTGACTTCCCCGACTGCCTCCTGTGCCCAGGGGCCAGTGCTGCAGACCTGAGGTCGCTGCTGTGCTCATCTGCTGTCTTCCCAGCCCCACCCACTCAGGCGGGTGCTGGGTGAAGGCAGGTGATTGTCAGCACAGTCCTGTGTGGGTGCCCCCAGCCTTCCGTGCCACACCCAGGTCCCTGGAGCAGGGTCTCAGCCCTCTCCCCCTCCCCATCTCCTCAAAGATGGTTGCTGACCCGGTGCTTCCTGATCCGAGCTCTTACCCCGGAACCGGGCCCAATCCCGCTTGGGGCTGCTTCCCCACCAGCCTGCGTGTGGGTCGGGCCTCCAGGGCTCCGTGAGCGTCCAGGATGGAGGAGGCGTGAGCTGCACACGCAGGTGCCAAAGCGAGCCGGGCAGCGCTGGACCTTGGAGAGGAGCCGAGGCATGACCAGCGGGCCCCCAGGTCCATGTGAACCCTTCTCCCTGCCCCAAACTGCGGAGCCACATTGAAGCCACTGCACCTCTCCGGGCCTTGTTTTCCACATTTGTGCTGGACATGAGAGTGCCCTATGCCAGGGGTCCCCAACCCTCGGGGCCACAGACTGGTACTGGTGTGCCGCCTGGTAGGAGCCGGGCCCACAGCAGAAGGTGAGCGGCGGGCGGGGGGGAGCCAGGGAAGCCTCATCTGCATTTACAGCCGCTCCAGTAGCTCACATCACCGCCTGAGCTCCACCCTGTCCATCAGCGGCCCGAGTTCCACCCTCTGTCACACCACTGCCTGAGCTCCACCTCCTGTCAATCAGCGGCCTGAACTCCGCCTCCTGCACATCACCGCCTGAGCTCCGCCCTGTCAATCAGCGGCCTGAGCTCCGCCTCCCGTCACATCACGGCCTGAGCTCCGCCTCCCGTCACATCACGGCCTGAGCTCCGCCTCCCGTCACATCACGGCCTGAGCTCCGCCTCCCGTCACATCACGGCCTGAGCTCCGCCTCCCGTCACATCACGGCCTGAGCTCCACCCTGTCAATCAGCGACCTGTGCTCCACCCTGTCAATCAGCGGCCTGAGCTCCGCCTCCTGTCACATCACCACCTGGGCTCCACCTCCTGTCACACCACTGCCTGAGCTCCGCCTCCTGTCAATCAGCGGCCTGAGCTCCGCCTTCCATCACACCACTGCCTGGGCTCCGCCTCCTGTCCATCAGCAGCCTGAGCTCCACCTCCTGTCCCATCAGGTGCGTTGGATTCCCACAGGAGCAGGAACCCCACTGTGAACTGCGCAGGTGAGGGAGCTCGGTTGTGGCTCCTCATAGTTGCAGGAAAACAAGCTCAGGGCTCCCCCTGACGCTGCACTGTGGCGAGTCGTAGAAATGTTTCATTATATTGTCCAACGTAACAGTAATAGAAATAGTGCACCACACATGCATGGGCTTGACTCAGGTCCCGCCCCCGTCCATGCAGCCGGTCCCTGGTGCCAGCACGGTGGGCACTGCTGCCCTGTGCGTGTCGCCTAAGCAGCCCCGTGAGCACGGGGCCCCCCGGCCGTCCCAGGCAGACCCCACGGGGCCACATTCGCTGGGGCAGGTGCATGGACCCCGGGCACTTCAGCTGAGCTGGCAGATGGGCTCTGCTCTTCGTGCTGTGGAATCAGGCGGCCCCGGCCCTGAATCCTGGCTGCAGCCACGCGGGGTTGCACCCTTCTGCTGTGGGGCCCGCCCCGTCCCTGCCTGGCCACCCACCGGGATGCCGGGCTGAGCCCAGCACTCTCATGTGGACCCTCGTAGAGAACTTCGTAGCTCACAGGCCAAAGACCCACGGCCAAGGGCTCACGAAGGTGAACCCAAGCAGGGTATGAGTTGCCTTAGAGCCCCAGAAGGGACTGTCACTGTCCTTACCGCAGAAACACCGAACCAGAGGCTCGGGAAGGGTCAGTGGCCTTCCCAAGGAGGCTGCGTCACTACGATCGGCCCCTGGTCCCCCGGCTCTGACGTGCGCCTGGGCTCACGGCCTCCTCCAATCACACACCAACGGTCAGCAGAGCTGCAAGGGCGTTTATTAAATCATCGGACGCCTTGGCCTGCCGGGGGCAGAGGCGTCACTGCCGGCCAAGTGGGTGCGGGCGGGGTGTGTGATCCCAGCATGCAGGTGGGCAGGAAGGGGTGAAGCGCAGGAGCTCCAGGACTGGCAGAGCTGCCGTTTGGGTGGGAGCGCACGATGATGTGGGGTTCAGCTGGAGGGTCCCTGAGGTCTCAGTCCCCAGGGGATGAACTGGGCTCAGCCCTAGGCCAGGCGGGGGGCCTGCAGTGGGCTGGAGTCCCTCGTTATGTCCCCGTCGGGTTCATGATCTTTCCCATGAAGAGCATGGTGGTCATGGTGTCCTCCGTAATCAGCAGCAGAAAGGGGTGGTTCAGCTTGAAGGTGACCGGCGTCTCCATGGGCAGCGTCTGCACCCCGGAACCCGCAGCCCCCTCCGCACCCCTCTCGTCCAGCTTCAGCTTGGCCTTGTGCACCGCCTGTGGGGACCAGGAGCAAGGTCAGTGCTTGCCAAGCCCCTTGGAGACCGTGGGGAGCCAGGGAGGGGCCCAGAGAGGGCGAGGCCTCGGCCCGAGTAGCTCAGCACAGCGGCACCTTGGCTGCCGCCAGCCACCCTGGGGCTTCTGCTGGCTTCTGTCATCACTACAGGACACTGAGCAGGCAGGTGCAGTGTGTGCAGGGGGACATCAGTTATGGGGAGCGGGGTGGGGATGCTGGGGGCAGAGTGGCATTGGGAATCCTTCCTTGGAAGTACAGGGAGGCGTCCATGGTGACAACAGCAGGAGGTGGTGGCTGAGCCTTAGCTGGACAGGAGGGAGGTGGTGGCATCCCACCTGGAGGCCTCCAGCCCCTTGCACTCTCCCTCCTTCTGCCTGGTGGAGGGTTAGGAGGCAGCCAGACCATGGACCAGCGGTCAGAGATGACGTGGGCCCCTGACCTCTTCCGATACCATCACCCCCTGGGACTAGCTGATGGACACCTGGACACTGATGCGCTTCTGTGACATGCGCACTTCAGTCCATTTTGGAAAACTCTGACCACTTTCTAGCAGGCCATTGCCCGTTGCTTACATAGAGTCACAGCTGTCAGCACCCCTAGCTGCAGAACGGAAACGTGGAGCCATAAGGGACCTGCAGCCACGGGGTAGCTGGCCTTGAACGTCCACGGGGAGTCCGTGGCAGGGAACCCTGAAAGCGAGACAATTCTAGTCGCCCTCTTTGTTTCTCTCGCAAACAGGAAAATAAATCTGATTCCGTGCCGACCGTCAGCTCAGCTGGGCACTTGGGTCCCCCCGCAGGTTGGCTTGACCTCGACACAGCTCCCGACAACCCCCTCCCCCCACTGCTCGCTCCCGACCTCCCACCCTTCGGCCACGCTGCGCTCCCTCCTGGGAGGCTCCCCGACACCCGTCTCTGCTCGCTGAGATCTTTGCTGCCCCGACGCCCTTTCAACCTAAAAGTACGGGATGTCCAGTTAAATTTTAATTTCCGGGAAGCGATGGGTGTGTTTTAGTGTATGCGCATGCCGTGAAGTATTTGAGGCACGCTAAAAATAGTACATCACCCATCGGAAATTCAACATCCTGTGTCCCCCCCCCCCCCAATTCTGGGGACCCTGCCCCCGGCAGGCAGGTGCTCAGCCTCGCTGGAGACCTCCGGCCCTTGCCCTTCTCGCCTGCAGGCCATGCCCAGGACAGACTGCTAGCACGCCCGCAAGGCCTTTGAGGAGGGGTCCGGGTCAGACTCAGCCCCGTTCTAGACCCGGTGAATGTTCCGGACCTTGGTCATTGTTGGTTGCACTGAACCAGCTTCCAAAACGTCACCAGGAGGTCAGGTCCACGTTTAAAGACCGAAAACACACGGCCGAGGGCGGTCCCCCGGCTGGTAGGGGCGGCGCTGGGCTGGGGCTCAGCCTGATGCGGCCTGGCACCCCAGCTCGGGCTGGGGGCGGTGTTAGGGCGCCCTGTGCCGGGGCGGTGGGGGGGCGGGCTCACCTCGCCCACTTTCAGGGTCCGATTGGGGACGATCCTGGTGAGATCGCCATTGTCCTCGAAGATCCTGGTGATACCCAGTTGGGACAGAGTCTTCTTCAGGTCATAGGTCCCCGTGATGGAGAACCTGGGCAAGGAGATGTCCACGACCCTAGGGAGGGACAAGGGACAGAGGTGAGCAGCAGGGCTGTACCTGCTCCAGGCCCCAGGATGGACAGTGGGACATGAGTCCCCCGGGCCACGGAGGCCACGGGCCCCCGCTTCCCCGCACACTGCGGGGGGCTCCTTAATGCCTCAGGCCTGTTCCCAAAGCACCCCTGCTCTCCGACGTGTCCCTGCCTCCTCAGGAATGTTCCCAAGTCCTCGCGGCCTCAGGGCCCCGCCAGTGGCAGCCACTGTGGTGGCCTCACTGCGGTCCTGGCCATGCCCAAGCCCCCGGCCAGCCCGACCCCAGCAGGCCTGACGCCGGAGGCAGCGGGGCCCCGAGGTCTGCAGCCACGCGGAGCCACGCTCACACCCCCCTCTGCCTCCCCCTCGGCCAGCTGTGCGGCAACGGGGACCCCCAGCACCCGGGGGCAGTGCGACAGTCAAGGTGGCGCTGGTGACGCTGGTGACGCTGGTGACGTGCTCAGCCGGCGCTGGAGGCACCGCAGCTTCGCGTCCTCCACGGGGGCCCTGGGTTGGCGTCCCCCCCAGGAATGTGCTCAGGTGTCCGCGAGGAAGCTGCACCCCGATTCCTGTCCACCGGCCCCCACACTCGGTTCCTCCTTGCTTCTCCGAGAGCCTTCCCGCCTGTGTGTCCGCTCTCCCTCCCCATCCGAAACCGGTGTCCGGTCAGGGTCAGCAGCAGCCGGCCGGTCCAATACCGCGCACCCCAAAACCCCAAAGCAGGCACATCGCCGGCTGAGACCCCCTCCCCGCTCCCACATCTCGGCTGTCACTCACAGCAGGAGCTGCGTCCCCGGTCACCCCCAACCCCTCACGTTGCCTGGACCCGCTCCACCAGCCCCGTGTCCCCGCCCTCCGCCAGGGCAGCTCCTTCCAGCGCCGCCGCCTGCGGGACCCAGCAGCAGCCGGTTCTGGGCGGCCCGCCCTGGCCCGCGGATCCGTGTGTCCAGCCGAGGCCACGCCCCCCGCGGACCCGTGCGTCCAGCCGAGGCCACGCCCCCCGCGGACCCGTGCGTGCAGCCGAGGCCACGCCCCCGCGGACCCGTGCGTCCAGCCGAGGCCACGCCCCCGCGGACCCGTGCGTCCAGCCGAGGCCACGCCCCCGCGGACCCGTGCGTCCAGCCGAGGCCACGCCCCCCGCGGACCCGTGCGTCCAGCCGAGGCCACGCCCCCCGCGGACCCGTGCGTGCAGCCGAGGCCACGCCCCCGCGGACCCGTGCGTCCAGCCGAGGCCACGGCCCCGCGGACCCGTGCGTCCAGCCGAGGCCACGCCCCCGCGGACCCGTGCGTCCAGCCGAGGCCACGCCCCCCGCGGACCCGTGTGTCCAGCCGAGGCCACGCCCCCTGCTGTGCTCCGATCTCGGCGCCGCCTCAGGGGTGGGTGGGCCAAGCCTCAGACCTGCACCCCTTCCCTTGTGGGTCCTTCCCTCTCCCAGGGGACCTCATCGGGCTGGTGGCTTTAACACCTGCCGTGGCCCCCTGAGTCCCCAGCCTCCGTCCCACTCATTCCTTCACTGGACAAGTGAGCTAAGTGCCCGCCGTGCAGCAGGCACTGTTCTGGGCACCAAACCGACACGCACCTGTGCCCTCGAGCAGCAGGGACACAGACAACACAATCGGCACAGCGGGAAGCGCCGTCGCTCAGGCTCGTGGCCTGGACCTGCGCGTGAGGTAAGCAGGACGTGCGCTCCGGAAAGCCACGTGGACCCCCGGATGGGACCGGGAATGCTGGGGTGCAGGGGGGACCTGAGCCGCCCACGGGGACCCCCAGGTGGGACCGGGAATGCTGGGGTGCAGGGGGGACCTGAGCCGCCCACGGGGACCCCCAGGTGGGACCGGGAATGCTGGGGTGCAGGGGGGACCTGAGCCGCCCACGGGGACCCCCAGGTGGGACCGGGAATGCTGGGGTGCAG
>PVJL010021090.1:0-11072 GCA_004026885.1 Lyroderma lyra
TTAAGAGTATAGAAGAAGACATTTGTATTAATTATACACCTTTATTCAGAGAAGTCTCTATGAACCTACCATTGAAGGCAAAGAAAACATAAGCAAAAATTAATGAATATAATATATGAAATTAAAGGGATAAATAACAAAATTAAGATGAACAAACACAATAACAACCAATAGTTAGAATATATATGAAAACAATTCCTTTCTAAAACCCTAAATTCTAAAATGCATGATGAATTTGTGTGACTCAGGAACATCAAAAAAAACACAATCCTAATACAAGATAGCCAGAAGATCTGAAAAAATTATTCTTCCAGAAAGACATACAATTAGCAACAACATATATAAAAGAGTGCTTAAATTTAGCTATTAAATAAGTCCAATTAACAATCAGATAACAACCTAAATAAATGAGAATTATTACTGTCAAAAGAGAAATTCTAAAGATATACTGAAAAGGCTGCAGAAAAATTAAAACGTTATCATTGGTCCAAAGGAAACACACCTTAGTAACACAGTTTTAATAACATTCTGGAGATTTTTCCAGAGATTTGGAAACTGAATTTCACTCTGACTGGGAAATTCTGTGCTTAATTTGTACCATCAAAATTTAAAAAACTAATTTCAAAGAGCCTTCAGTAACCCAATATTTATTTATTTTTTAATTCATTTATATTGTTAGACTTATTGGGGTGACATCAGTGTACAAGAATTACAAAGGTTTCAGGCATACAATTCTACAGTGCATTGTTAACTTGATGTATCATAAGTTCACAACCTAATGTAAATTCTCTTTCCATCACCTTAAATTTAGCTTCACACCCCCACCCCTTCCCCTTTCTCCCCTCCCTATCCTACTCATTCCCAAAAAAAACATTAAACCAGTGATTGTGTCCATGGGTTATTTGTTTCCTCATTTCTTTTTTTTGAATTCATTTTTATTGTTAGACTTATTGGGGTGACATCTGTTAGAAAGGATTACATAGGTTTCAGGCAGACAATTCTACAGTGCATTGTCAACTTGATGTATAATAAGTTCACCACCTAATGGGACTTCTCTTTCCATCACCTTATATTTAGCTTCCCCCCCTCCTCTCCCAGCCCCTCCCCTTTCTCCCCTCCCTAACCCACTAATCCCCAAATAAACATTAAACTTCTTTGCTTTCAGTTTTATATTCTGCATACGAGTGAAGTCATACAGTTCTTTATTTTTTCTGTCTGGATTATTTCACTAAGCATGATGATCTCCAGGTCCATCCATTTTGTTGCAAATGGCAATATTTCACCTTTTCTTATAGCTGAGTAATATTCCATTGTGTATATGTACCACAGCTCCTTTATCCAGTCATCTGTCGCAGGGCACTTTGGTTGTTTCCATGTTTTGGCCACTGTGAACAGCGCTGCAATGAACATTGGGGTAAATAAGTCTTTGCGGACAAAGGTTTTCAAATCCTTTAGGTAGATCTCCAGAAGGAGGATTACTGGGTCAAATGGTACATCCATTCCCAATTTCTTGAGGAACCTCCACACTGCCTTCCAAAGTGGTTGTACCAGTTTGCACTCCCACCAGCAGTGTACCCGAGTTGAATTTTCTCCACATCCTCTCCAGCACTTATTATTCCTTGTGTTGTTGATAATAGTCATTCTAACAGGTGTAGTATCTCTTTGTGGTTTTGATTTGCACTTTCCTTATAGCTAATGAGGATGAGCATTTTTTCATATGTCTGCTGGCCATTTGTATTTATTCGTGAGAGACATGTCTGTTTAGATTTTCTTCCCACTTCTCAATTGGGTGGCTTTTTTTTTGTTGTTGTTGTTAGGTCTTATAAGATCTTTATATATTTTAGATATTAGACCCTTAATTGATGCGTTATTTGGAAATATTTTCTCCCAATCAGTTGGCTGCCTCTTTGCCCTGTTGATGGTTTCTTTTGGTGTGCAGAAGTTTTTTAGTTTGATATAGTCACACTCATTTATTTTTGCTTTTACTTCCCTTGCCTTTGAGGACAGGTTCATGAAGTCTTCCTTGACTCCTAGGTCCACAAGTTTAGTACCAATATCTTGTTTTATACAGTTTGTTGTTGCAGGTCTTATATGAAGTTCTTTAATCCATTTTGAGTTAATTTTTGTATATGGAGAGAGTTCACAGCTCAGTTTCTTTCTTTTGCATGAGTTTTTCCAGTTTTCCCAGCACCACCTACTAAAGAGGCTCTCTTTTCCCCATTGTATGTTTTTTGCACCTGTATTGAAAATTATTTTTCCATAAACATGTTGGTTTATTTCTGGGTTTTCAGTTCTATTCCATTGATCTATATGTCTGTTCTTCTGCCAGTACCAAGCTGTTATGACTATTGATGCTTTGTAATATAAATAGAAATCAGGAAGTGTTATGCCACCTGCCTCATTCTTTTTATGTAGTATTGGTTTGGCAATTCGAAGTCTTTTATGGGTTCATGTAAATGTAATAATTATTTTATCTATTTCACAAATTATG
The DNA here is from genome assembly GCA_004026885.1 of Lyroderma lyra. Taxonomy (NCBI): domain Eukaryota; kingdom Metazoa; phylum Chordata; class Mammalia; order Chiroptera; family Megadermatidae; genus Lyroderma; species Lyroderma lyra. The sequence goes on from PVJL010021090.1 coordinate 2,492, forward strand.
ATTTTGGGATTTTGATGGGTATTGCATTAAATCTGAAGATTGTTTTGGGCAGAATGGACATTTTAACAATGTTAAGTCTTCCTATCCATGAACAAGGGATATTTTTACACTTCTTAAAGTCTGTTCCAATTTCTTTCAAAAGTTTCTTAGAGTTTTCTGTGTATAAGTCTGTCACATTCTTTGTTAAGTTAATTCCCAGGTATTTCATTCTTTTTGTTGCGAAAGGAATTGACTCCCTATAACTTTTTGTGAAGATTCATTGTTTGTATGAAGGAATGCTGTTGATTTTTGTACATAGATTTTGCATCCTGCAACCTTACTATATTCGTTAATTGTTTCTAATGGTTTCCTGGTGGAATCCTTGATATTTTTAACATAAAGGATTATGTCATCCACAAATAGTGACAATTTGACCTCTTCTTTCCCAATTTGGATGCATTTTATTCCTTTCTCTTGCCTGATTGCTGTGGCTTGTACTTCCAGTACTATATTAAATAACAGTTGTTCCCGATTTTAGGGGAATAGGTTTCAGCTTTTCCCCTTTCAGTATGAAGTTAGCCGTGGGTCTTTCATATATGGCCTGTATTATGGTGAGATACTTTCCTTCCATACCTATTTTATTTAGTGTTTTAATCATAAATGTATGTTGTACTTTGTTGAAAGCTTTTTCTGCATCTGTTGAAATGATATATGGTCTTTAACTGTGATTTTGTTTATGTGACGTATACCATTGATTGATTTTTGTATGTTGAACTATCTTTGTGCTCCTGGGATGAATCACACTTGATTATGATGTATAATCTTTTTGATGCATTGTTGTATTCTCCTTGCTAATATTTTGTTCAGGAGTTATGCATCTGTGTTCATCAGAGATATTGGTCTATAGTTTTCTTTTTTTGTGTTGTCTTTGCCAGGCATAGGTATTAGAATAATGTTGGCCTCATAGAATGAGTTAGGAACTATTGTTTCCTTTTCAATTTTTTGGAAGAGTCTGAGGAGGATAGGCGTTAATTCTTCTTTGAACGCTTGGTAGAAGTTGTTGGTGAAAGCATCTGGTTCAGGACCTTTGCCTTTAGGGAGATTATGGATAGTCATTCCAATCTCATTGCTATTGATTGGTCAAATCAGATTATCCAGTTCTTCTTGGTTCATTCTTGGTAGGGTATAAGTTTCTAGAAACTTGTCCATTTCTTCCAGGTTGTTAAATTTCGTGGCATAAAGTCCTTCATAATATTTTCTTATAATCTTTTGTATTTCTGTGGCATCAGTGGTAATTTCTCCCCTTTCATTTCTAATTTTGCATATTTTTGTCCTTTCCTTTTGTCCTTTGATGAGTCCTGCCAGGGATTTGTCAATTTTGTTGACTTTCTTAAAGAACCAGCTCTTTTTTATATTAATTGTTTATATTGTCCTTCTGTTGTATAATTGGTTTAGCTCTGCTTTAATTTTTATTATTTCTTTCCTTTTGCTGCCCTTGGGTTTTGTCTGCTCTTCATTTTCTAGTTTTTTAAGGTGGGAAGCTAAAAGGTTTGTTTGTGATTTTTCTTGTTTCTTAAGATAGGCCTGTAAGGATGTAAATTTCCCTCTTATTACCACTTTCTCTGTGACCCAAACATTCTGATGTGTTGTATTTTCATTGTCATTAGTTCCTATATATTTTTTTAATCTCATCTTTTATTTGTTCTTTTATCCAGTCCTTTTTAAATAAGCTGTTGTTTAATCTCCATGAATATGTGGTTTTATCTATTTTCCTTTTACATATGATCTTCAACTCAAAGCTTTGTGGTCTGAGAATACACATGTTATGATTTCGATCTTCTTGAATTTGTTGAGGCTACTTTTGTGTACCAGAATGTGGTCTATTCTTGACAATGTTCCATGTGCACTATAAAAATAGGTGTAGTCTCCTTTTGCTAGATGAAGTGTCCTGTAAATGTCAATTATGTCCAATTTCTGTAATGTGTCATTTACAGCTATTATTTCCTTATTTATTTTCTGTTTGGCTGATCTGTCCTTGGCATTTAGTGGGATGTTTAAGTCTCCCACTATGACTGTATATTCATCAGTTTCTCCTTTCAATTCTGTTAGTAGTTTCTTTGTGAATTTTGGCGCATCCTGTTTCGGAGCATATATGTTGATTAGTGTAAAATCTTTTGTTGAATTGTGCCTTTTATCATTATGAATAACCATCTTTGTCTTTTACTAACTTTTTTACATTGAAGGATTTTTAATCAGATATCAGTTGGGCCACTCCTGCTTTTCTCTGGTTACCATTTGCTTGGAGTATTGTATCCCATCCTTTCACTCTGAGTCTGTGTTTGTCCTTACAGCTGAGGTGGGTTTCTTGGAGACAGCATTTGGATGCATTCTGTTTTTTAATCCAGTCTGCTACTCTGTGTCTTTTTACTGATGAGTTCAGTCCTTTAACATTAATACTGATGATCGATATGTGAGGATTTCCTGTGGCCATTACTTATTTTTTCTTTGTTTTTGTTTGTTTCTTTGTTTATTTTTTTTCTTTCTTGTTGCCCTAACATTGTTCCATTATTCCTGACGTTTTGTTTCATCCTGAAAAGCCTCCTTCAGTATTTCTTGGAGTGCTGGCCTCATGCTGGCAAATTCCCTCAGCTTCTGTTTGTCTGAGAAGTTCTTTATTCCACCTTCATATCTGAAAGATAATTTTGCTGGATAATTTTACTTGGCTGGAAATTTCTCTCTTTTAAATGTTTGAATATTGGATTCCACTCTCTCCTGGCTTGTAGAGTTTCTGCTGAGAAATCTGATGCCAGCCTGATGGGTTTTCCTCTAAACGTTATAGTTCTTTTTCCCTGGCTTCCTTCAGAATTGTCTCTTTGTCTTTAGTTTGGGACATCTATAGTACCGTGTGTCTTGGAGAAGATCTGTTAGGTTCCAAGTATCTGGTGGACCTGTTTTCTTCTTGAACTCGGGGTTCCAGATCTTTCCATAGGTTTTGAAATTTCTCATCTATGATTTGTTTGAGTATGCTCTCTGTAGATTTTTCTGCTCCCTCTTCTATTTCTATTATCCTGATGTACTTTTGTCTCAGGAGTGGGATAGTTCTTGCAGAGTTCTTTCAATCTTTTTGGTTCTATATTCCCTCTCTTCCTCTTTCTGAGATGTTTCCATGTTCTGATCTTCAATATCACTAATTCTTTCCTCCATCTGGTTGGTCCTGTTTCCTATGGCAGTTATTTCATTTCTCTCTTTTTAAATCATATTCTTTATTTCTTGTATTTCCATCTCAATCTTTCTTCTGTTTTGAATTTCTTTGTTAAATTGTTCTTTTTTGTTCAGAAATTCCTTTTTTATGTCATTTATATCCTTTTTTATATTATTTATCATAGCTATTGTTCTGACAATAGGTTTTCATTTCTCTCACGGCCTTTAGAATGGCTGCTTTAAATTTTCTGTCACTTAAATCCGACACTTCCCATTTTAACAAGCTGTCTTCTGTTAAATTTCATGTTCTTTCTTAGGAGTTTTAGTTTTCAAGGAATTCATCCGTCCACTAGGTTCTTCCTCTTTGACATGAGGGCTTTCTGTTCAGTGCCCAGATTATTTCATTTGTGTTGTCTTGCTGTAGGGCAGACTCTAGGTGGCACTGTGGGTCAAGATTTGGGGGAGAGGTGGTTGTTTCTTATTCCTGATCTCCTACTGCATTTGGAGGCTATGTGCATATATCCTGGGGAGAGGCCAACAAAAGGCACTCCAAGGGCAGCTCTGCCTTCTGCCCTTTGCTGGGGAAGCTGTTCACAGGCGTGTTTCCGCCTGGTTGGGTGAGTGCTATTAAATTAGTCTTTCTTCTCAGCCCTGTTTCAGCATCTGGCTGTCTATGGGCTCACACTGTTTTCTGAACACTGGGGTGCATGAGGATGTGCACACTCCTTAAGTCCAAAACTGTGGGCCTAGCCTGAGACAGCAGGGTCGCCTTTGAAGTGGGCTGGGAACAGGAACTGCAGCCCTGTGTAGGTCTCCAGGGGGCTTAGAGCTGGGGTGTCATCTTTGCAGTTCAGTGTCCTCACTCAGCCCTTCTACCAAAGTTCCAGAAGCTCGCTCCCAAACTCCGTTCCCAGCATGCAGCTCCAAAGTCTAGCTCCCCTGTCTCTCTCCTCCCCCAAACTGCACCACTCTGAATAGTCAGCCGCGATTGTGTTCTGTTATAGTCTGTCTCTGCTCCTTCCTTCTCCCAGACTCACAGCCTTCTAGCCAACCTTCAGGTGTTTACTTGAGATTTGTGGATTTCTCAACAGCCTTTTTGTCACTCAGGGTGCTCTTTCTTGGCTCCTGGATGGCTGTTCAATTGTGTTTTCTGGGAGAGGCTTTAGGGACCTCTTCTCCAGTCACCATCTTGCCTTCTCCCCCAAATATTTATTAAAATGATATTAACAATGGCCAATCCATAGTAACAATTAAGTACCAATTAAAATGTTACTGATTAGGTTACTGTGGTACATATAGTCATTAAAAATATTAAAATGATAAAATAATGGCTTTTACAAGTCCATGAACCATGCTAAAATATCAAGACTGTATGACTTCACTTCTAAGCAAAATACAACAAGAAAACCAGAAAAAGGAACAGACACATATAAAAAATATCAAAGTGTAGTGGTTAACAGACTAACTGAAAAGAAACTGGTAAAGGTTGGTGGAAGAGACAAATGTATGATGATGATAAAGGGACACTTGGTAGTGAACACTAATTGAACAAATAAAAGAGATACTATGAAATTGTATGAAAGAACCTATAGAAATTTTACTAACATTTCTTATTCTAGTTACCTTTATCAAATGAAAAATTGTAGACTTCATAATGAAGTATATACAAGCCATTAAAAAAGGATTCATAAATATAAAATCTCATTTTTGAGAGAAGAGAAATAAATGAGAAAGAAGGCAAAATAAGAAAAATGTTTGAAAAATTCAGGTTTGCAGTCACAAAGTAATTACTATGAGGGACAATATAGACCAAAACTATGATAAATAATAAAGAAAAAATTGTGTGTATGTGTGGCATTACATAGGCACTGAATATATAGGGAAATCTAGCAGAAACTTTAAAGAGGATGAAAGAAGCAGAAGCAATTATGAAGTACAAATTAATAGTAAATCATTATTCACAGGAATAGAAACTGCAGCATAGAACATATGTTCAATTACTTGGTAAGTACCATGGAATCATAAAGTGGAAACCAGATAAGTCAAAATTAACATAATTTTATAGAAATGTTGCATAATTTATAGAAATATTGCATCACTACTTTTAAAGCCTGGTTTTTATGATTGCCATTCCTGACCATTGAAAAAAAAAAGCATTTAATGACAGTAATAATACTTGAATGTGGGTTGCTTGACCAGACAACCGGTTCAGAAAATTCAGTCAGGTTCTCTCATTCCTGTCACTAGTAGTGGCACATGCATTTTTTTTTGTAAATCAAGGACTTTTATTTTTATTTTTTTAATTCATCTTTATTGTTAGACTTATTGGGGTGACATCTGTTAGCAAGGATTACGTAGGTTTCAGGAATACAATTCTACAGTGCATTGTCAACTTGATGTATAATAAGTTCAGGACCTAATGTGACTTCTCTTTCCATCACCTTATATTTAGCTTCTCCCCATCCTCTCCCACCCTCTCCCTTTTCTCCCCTCCCTAACCCACTCGTCCCCAAATAAACATTAAACTATTGATTGTGTCCATGGGTTATTTGTTGGTTAATTTCTTTTTTTTCTTTGCTTTCAGTTTTATATTCCGCATATGAGTCAAGTCATACAGTTCCTTGTTTTTCCTGTCTGGCTTATTTCACTAAGCATGACGATCTCCAGGTCCATCCATTTTGTTGCAAATGGTAATATTTCATCTTTTCTTATAGCTGAGTAATATTCCATTGTGTATATGTACCACAGCTTCTTTATCCAGTCGTCTGTCACAGGGCATTTTGGTTATTTCCATGTTTTGGCCACTGTGAACAGCACTGAAATGAACATTGGGGCACATAAGTCTTTGCGGACAAAGGTTTTCAAGTTCTTTGGGTAGATCCCCAAAAAGGGGATTGCTGGGTCAAATGGTAACTCCATTCCCAATTTTCTGAGGAACCTCCACACTGCCTTTCACAGTGGTTGTACCAGTTCGCACTGCCAGCAACAATATACCAGAGTTCCTTTTTCTCCACATCCTCTCCAGTACTTGTTATTCCTTATCTTGTTGATAATAGCCATTCTCACAAGTGTGAGGTGGTATCTAATTGTGGTATTGATTTGCATTTCCCTGATAGCTAATGAGGATGAGCATTTTTTCATATGTCTGGCCATTTGTATTTCTTCGTGGGAGAAGTGTTGGTTTACTTCTTGTGCCCACTTTTCAATTGGGTTGTTTGTTTTTTTGTTGTCAAGTCTTATTAGTTCTTTATATATATTAGATATTAGACCCTTATCTGATGCGTTATTGGAAAATATTTTCTCCCATTCAGTTGGCTGTCTCTTTGTCTTGTTGGTGGTTTCTTTTGATGTGCAGAAGCTTTTTAGTTTGATATAGTCCCATTCATTTATTTTTGTTTTTACTTCCCTTGACTTTGAAGACAGGTTCATGAAGTTCTTACTTAAGTCCTTGGTCTATAAGTTTAGAACCTATGTATTCTTCTATACAGTTTTTTGTTGCAGGTCTTATATGAAGGTCTTTAATCCATTTTGAGTTAATTTTTGTATATAGAGAGAGTTCACAGCTCAGGTTCCTTCTTCTGCATGAGTCTTTCCAGTTTTCCCGGCACCACTGACGAAAGAGGCTGTCTTTTCCCCATTGTATGATTTTTACTCTTTTATCGAAATTATTTGTCCATACATTTGAGTGTTTATTTCTGGGTTTTCAGTTCTATTCAATTGGTCTATATTTCTCTTCTTCTGCAGTACAAAGCTGTTTTGATTATTGATGCTTTGTAATATCAATAGAAGTCAGAAAGTGTAATGCCACCAGCCTTATTATTTTTATGTAGTATTGCTTTGGCAATTCGAGGTCTTGCATGGTTCCATATAAATCTAATAATTCTTTTATCTATTTCACAAAAGTATGATTGTGGGATTTTGATGGGTATTGCATTATTCTGTAGGTTGCTTTGGGCAGAATGGCCATTTTAACAATGTTAAGTCTTCCTATCCATGAACAGGGGATAGTTTTCTACCTCTTAAAGTCTGTTTCAATTTCTTTCAAAAGTGTTATAGTTCTCTGTGTTTAAGTCTGTTGTGTTCTTTTTTAAGTTAATTCCCAGGTATTTCATTCTTTTTGTTGTGATAGCAAAAGGGATTGACTCCCTCATTAGCTGTGGATTCATTGTTTGTATAAAGGAATGCTCTTGATTTTTGTATATTGATTTTGTATCCTTCAACTTTACTATATTCGTTAAATGTTTCTAATAGTTTCCTGGTGGATTATTTGGAATGTTTTATATAAAGTATCATGTCATCCGCAAATAGTGACAGTTTGACCTATTCTTTCCCAGTTTGGATACCTTTGATTCCTTTCTCTTGCCTGATTGCTGTGGCTAGAACTTCCAGTACTATATTAAATAACAGTGGTGACAGGGGGCATCCCTGTCTTGTTCCTGATTTTAGGGGAATAGGTTTCAGCATTTCCCCATTCAGTATGATGTTAGCCGAGGGTCTCTCATATATGGCCTTTATTATGTTGAGATACATTCCTTCTATACCTATTTTATTTAGTGTTTTGATGATAAATGGATATTGTACCTTGTCGAAAGCTTTTTCTGCATCAATTGAAATGATCATATGGTCTTTATCTTTGATTTTGTTCATGTGGTGTATCACATTGATTGATTTTCATATGTTGAACCATTCTTGTGCTCCTGGGATGAATCCCACTTGAATGTGATGTATGATCTTTTTGATGCATTGTTGTATTCTGCTTCCTAATATTTTGTTCACGATTTTTGCATTTGTGTTCATCCGAGACATTGGTCAATAGTTTTCTTTTTTTGTGTTGTCTTTGCCAGGCTTTGGTATTAGAGTAATGTTGGCCTCATAGAATGAGTTAGGAAGCATTGCTTCCTCTTCAATTTTTTGGAAGAGTCTGAGGAGAATGGGCGTTAATACTTCTTTGAATGCTTCATAAAACTCATTGGTTAAACCATCTGGTCCAGGGATTTTGCCTTTAGGGAGATTATGTATAGTCATTTCAATCTTGTTGTTGTTGATTCGTCTATTTAGATTATCCAGTTCTTCTTGGTTCAGTCTTGGTAGGCTATAAGTTTCTAGAAACTTGTCCATTTCTTCTAGATTGTTAATTTTTGTCGCATAAAGTCCTTCATAATATTTTCTTATAATCCTATGTATTTCTGTGGTGTCAGTGGTAATTTCGCCCCTTTCATTTCTAATTTTGGATATTTGAGTCCTTTCCTTTCATCCTTTGATTAGTCTCGCCAGGTTTTGTCAATTTTGTTGACTTTCTCAAAGAACCAGCTCTTTGTAATATTAATTTTTTCTGTGGTCTTTCTGTTCTGTAATTGGTTTAGCTCTGTTTTAATTTTTATTATATCTTTCCTTCTGCTGA
>PVJL010021091.1:0-11072 GCA_004026885.1 Lyroderma lyra
TGCAGGACAGGGTGGCCCACACGCGCCCGGCAAGGGGCCGGCCGTGGAGCGAAGACGGACAAGACTGTGCTCAGCACTTGCAGGGAAACACGAGAAAAGCATTAAAATTCTGTGAGGAAACAGAAGCCGCCCTCTGGGTCCCCGGAGCCGGTCTGGGAGCGCCAGCACGGTGTGACTAACGGCCTGAATGCCAGCAGCCCTCAAGGGTCCCCTTAGGCTGCGTTTCAGCACTTTAAGAATTCGGTGACAGCAGCCACAGAACATTCATAGGAACAGACGTCACTCCGGTGACAGGAGGAAGGGCTCACGCCGGTGCTCAGATGGGGGGGGTGGGGACTCCGTGCATCGGGGCGAGTGGCTGAGGGCAGCTGTCAGCATGGGGTCCCCAGCTGCCTGTCTGAAGAGCGTTCACACCCCCCCGTGTTTACGACGCCCCCATTCGGACAAGAACGATGACAGACCGGTGAGGTGAGCTCGGGGGTTCCTTTGCAGACTGAGCAAAGCCCCAGGGTGTGCGAGGAGGTGGGGCTGACCCCTGTGACACGCGCTCCTGGCCCCGGGGACCCATCTGCTCACGGGGTCTGCAGCCTCTGTCACCCCCTGGTGGGCAGGGGTCTCCTTGCCCTCCAGAAAGGGAAACGGATCTCCTTTGCAAAGCCGTTACTAAAACGCGGCTCATGTGCAAGCCTCTCGCTGCGCCCCACGGACCCACTGCACCCCCGCCAGTCACAGGCACCCGGGTCAGAAAACAGCCTTTCTGAGGATACACCCCAAAACGAGAGCAAAAGCTCTCCTCGTAGACACTGGCTTATTGCCTGTTAAAATGTGCACAAATCTGGGGAATCTAATCTCTGAAAAATGCAAGGGGCCAGGGGACCCAGTCCACTGGGGCGGAGGGTGGTCCTCCATCCCACACTTGAGCATGAGCCCCCCTTCTGCATCCCAGCTGGCACACGGCCCCCAAGTACAACTGGATTCGACACCTCTTTCTCACGAGCACCCCAAGTCCATGCATCAGCGCATCCTATGGCTCCGCCTTGAAATCTGGGGGGAACCCCCGGCATTGTTCCCTAGGAAGGACGTGATACAACGCACGACGCCTGCAGCCACCACATCGTCACACAACACGTATCCACGTCCACGTCCCAGCGAGGTGCACACGACAACCTGCTCGCGAGCCCAGAAGACGACGTGCGTGCACCCTGCCTCCCGCAACTCAGGGGGAGCTCGTGACTGAGACCCAGAGTCACAGGAAAGCGGTGGCTGGGGACCCAGCCCTGGTCTCTGGGCCCCGGGCGACGCGCCCATTAAGGGGTCACTTTTCTGGAGAATACGGCGGATTGCATACGGTTACGAGCGTTTTGCAGAAAAGCAAACCGGGCGCGCAGAGACACGGAAAGGAGCGGCAGATCCCACGGCCGGCAGAAAGAAACGGCGGCGCGTGCGCGTGTTTACACGTGTGCGTCGTCTCAGAACGCGCGCTGCGTGCACACGCACACTGGGCGCTGGGAATGGCACGTGCGGGGCTTTCCGCTCGTGTACGGACCTGCGGTCGGCACGGTTCCTACTCGGCTGTGAGAAGGAAAGGGTCCCCTTCCTCTGAAGCGTCCGAGCTGAGGGCCCGGCGTGCGGGCGCCCTTGCCCACTGGGCACACCGCCTTCCCGCCCCCCGGCCGCCCCGGGGCGCCCGCACCTGTGGATCTCCAGCGTGTGCACCCCGTACTTGCTGTCCACGCTGTACTTGCCGGGGTGGGCGGCCTGGCAGAGCGGGCTCCCGTCTTTGTACCTGAGCCGGGGGGCACGTGGTCAGTGCCGGGGCGGGCGGGCGGGCGGGCGTTCCGCCCTGGGGGCCCGGGGCCGGGGGTCGCACTCACCACTGCACGACCGGGGTGGGGAAGCCTTGCACGGTGAAACACAGCTTCACGGACATCTTCTCCCAGACCGTGTGGGACCGCAGCCGCACCAGGATCTCGGGGGCCCTGCTCACGCGCTCCTCGAACAAGTACGTCTCCCAGGCCCGCCTGTCCCCCACCTGTGACCAGGCAGCAAGGACGGGTCGGGGCGCGGCGGGGCGGACGCGCTGACCCGCGGGGGGCCCGAGCCCCCCGGCAGCCCGGAGCCCCACCTACCAGCTGCTGGACGGTGGCGTATTTGTCCAGCTTGTCCCGGGCCTCCGAGCGCGCCAGCTGCACGCTGCCCTCCAGCTCCGCCAGTTCCCGGAGAAAACGCTCTCGCTTGGCCTCTCCGTACAAAGCCACCAGGGACTGGTACCTGCAGGGGTGAGGGACGGACATTACGGTCCCCAGGACAGGAGGGACGGCGGCCCAGGGGCCTTTGGGACACGCCCCCAGCCTTCGGAGGGCGGCGCCTCGCTGGTGCTCCCCACGAACCCACAGCTGCGCCTTCGCACAGGACCGACGTGTCACCGTCACAAGTACGTGGGCTCCACGTCACCGAAGGCTGGCGAGACGGCTGCACGCGTGTCGTCAGGACCAGAATCCCTCCATGTGACTGCTCGTCCCCCGGCCGTCCCCGTGGGACGGACCGCGCAGCAAGTGCCAGAGTCTCGGGGGGCTGCCCGTGTCACCGAACCGCCGCTTGCAAGGACGGGAGAGCTAACGGCGAACGGGGCTCTCGGGGGGCAGAGGCGCACGCGGTGGGAACCGAGTGCTGTGAGGCGTCTGGGTGCCGGGCAGCACCGTGGGCTCCGTGTCCCAGGGCACAGTGCCGCCCGTCCTCACCGGGACGGCCATCGTCCGCCATCAGTGACCACACACCCTGCCCGTCAGACTGGAGCCCCCGGTGTATTAGGAAGGTTGCCAGCAGCCACGATTGTCACCAGGTGAACGTCCCCGAAACCACAGGAATGACGGAGCCCCCCCCCCCCTCGACTACTGAGGTTCACAGGAGTTTACTCCCCGGGGGAACTGAGGGACCGGACGTTTATGCACAGGGCCTGGGGCCACCCCAGGCATCACGGATACAGTAAGACGACGAAGTTCAAGACCCCTCGCTCCCCAGGCCAAGACTGAAACCCAGGCGGCACCGTTTTCCAAATAAGCCAACACAAAACCGAAAATCCCGATTTTTAAATCTATACGTTTGAAGGTCACCCTTTTACAAAAGGGCCTTCGCTCTGCAAGCTGACCACGTGGCCAATCCCCACCAAGCACGCAGACGACGCCTCGGGCGTTTAAAAACGAGGGTTCGCCTTTGCAGCCACCGAGTTTATCAGACGCCTCAGTCTGTGCCACGTCCCCAATGGGGTGTGCCGGCCCGCGTCTCGCTCTGCCTTTGGGTTGTGCGTGTTTCGGAGAAACAGAAAACACCCCCGAGTCGGGGCAGGGCCGGGGGCAGGCGGCGCAGGACGCGCTCAGCGGGCGCTGAGCTACTTCGTTCTTAAAGGATCAGCATGAGATCAGCACCTGTTTCTCCGTGATTAGAGGTAATTTGGGGACTGACGTTCTCACTAATCCATCTCATTGCCCTGGCGTCTTCCCATGAGCTGAGTCCGCTGACATGTGCAGTGTGACCGTTTATAGAGCCTTCGCGCCCCGTGTCCACGGGGACAGCTGCTGGGAACCCTGGCCCCGTCGCCAAGTCGTCTCGCTGGAGCCCACAGCCCTCCCTTCACGCAACCGGTCGGGTCTCGGTGCTTTCCACACTGACCGTCCTGTTCTCTGTGCGAAGGCCGAGTGCCATGGGGGACAGCCTGAGACCAAAGGCCAGCTGCCACCTGTGGTCTCTGGACCACCCTGTTCTCTTCTGCACACGAAGGGCAGACCCCGTGCCAAGTGGCTTCCTGGGGGGAAGGAGCTGAGACCGGGGTGGTGGGGAAGAGGCGAGCGGCCACAGAGCGGGAGCCGGTGGCTCTGATTCCACGCCAGCGTCACCTCCCTGTCCTCTGCACCCCCACCCCTGACCTGCGAGCCCTCCCTGGCCCCCGGGGGCGGGCGGACGTGCGGGTTCTGTGACCTGGCAGCTCCGCCTGACGGCCGCGGTCTGAGGGGGACGAGGGCAGTCACCTCCTTTTACTGTCATGCTCCTCCTCCTCCTCCGCCTCGGAGCTCAGTCTCTTTGCGCAGAGCCTGCACGTCGTCCCCTGCTGCAGCGCCCGGGTGGAGGCTCGCTGGGCCGAGGCCTGCTGAGTGACGGACTCCCGGGACGACGCCTGCTGGGTGGCAGACTTCCGGGAGGACGCCTGGCTCGAAGCCCGCCTTGGAGAACAGTGGACAGAATTAGGCGCAGAAAACTACAAGAATGAATCATCACAAAGAACATTGTTTCCTTTCCACACCACGAAACAGCCTTGAAACATACACACCTGCACATGTGCGCACACGCGTGCACATCCACGAGCCACTGCACCCACGCGCGTGTGCATGCTTGCCTGTGCATTACGTCTGTACGTGAGACCACAAACAGTGCACACACGGGCGCGCGCCCCTGCACATGTCCGCACATGTGCGTGTGTACAGACATGTCTGCACAGGCATGTGCACAGGCGTGTGCGTGCACACACACGTGTACACACAAACACACGTTTGCATTTGAGCCTGCATCCCTCTGCACCCCCTGACCCCGTCTGCAATGCCGGTCCCCAAGGCCACTGTCACGGGCCGAGCTTCCCCACCACCCTGCCCCCGCTGTCCCCAGAGCCAGCGAGCACCGTCCCCAGCCCTGGCCCAGAGCCACGATTATATATATCTTAGGGGACGGGAGGCTCCCCGAGGCTGTTGGGAGGGGCTGTGAATGTTTGGCCTTGTTTATTGCAGGGGTAGCAACTAAATACAAGGACCTCAGGCATTTCTAAATATAGGGCGCGGGTGCCACTGTGCCGCTCCGCGGGCCGGAGCTCGTCTGGGTGCTGCGGCCCCGCCTCCCCGTGGGCCCGTTACAGCTGCAGCCTGGGGCGTTGCTGACGCCCCTGACGCCCTGCACGTTAGGAGAACCGGGGCTGGACCCCAGCCGGGGGCAGCGGATCCGTCCACCTCTTGCTACATTTGTTACTAACGTGGCAAAGTCTCAGTCAGTACCGGCTCGCACCGCCTTTGCTTGGCCACCCCTGCCCCCTCTCCCACTGACCCCCCTCCCACAGCCTCCCTTCCCACCGCCCTTGCCTCCGGGTGACGGTTCAGAGTTCAGTTCTGGAACGTGTATGAAGCAGACCCAGGGCTCGGACCCAGGGTGCGGTGAAGCGCTGGGCACGCAGCTCGCTGCCCGGCCGGGTCAGCCATGCCCCCCGCACCCCGGCATTGCAGACGGGCATCAGGGGGCACCCCTGTCCCAGACCGCCCCCCGCCCCCCGCAAGCCCGTGCACTCGGGGCCCCCGGGCTGTGCACCGTCAGACACCCGCAGCCAAAGCTCCGGGTCTCCCCAGGGACCCGCGACTTACATTTTCGCCGAGTACTCGCTCTGAAGGTACCGCGTTTGGATGTTGCGGTACGACTGGTCGAAGTGTTTGTGTCGCCTTTGGTAGAAGGGCATGGCCACGAGCGACATCGTGGCGGGTGCCTGCAAACACAGAGCAAGCGCGGCGGTGAGCGTCCCTGCGGTTTCGCACCGACGCCGAGGATCGTTCCCACGGGACTCCAGCTCCAATCCGCGAGGCCCCCCGGGGGCGTGCGGGGGAGGTCACGTACGTGTCACGCCCGGTGGGCTCGCCGTCCACTGCCTGCAAAGGCCCCGGGCCCCGATTTAAGTCCCGTTTGCTTCCCCAACAATGGGGGGTGGGGCTGTGGGTTTCACGTACCCGTAAACTCAACAGATGTTCACAGGACGCCTGGTCCGTGGCAGGCGGGGTGCGTGGGGGGTTAGGGCATCGGAGACAGACTGGGGAGGGGACACTCAGGAGCCCAGAGCAGAGCGGCTCCAATGGCCGCGGGAAGTGCAGGGGGGCACGTGGGATTGGAGGGTCCCCCGTGGGGGCCGGCGGCCCAGCACAGCCCCGACGGACGGTAGGCTGACAGGAGGACGTCCCGTGGGCAGAGGCCGGAGGCGGGCTCTCGGGAGACTCGGGGAGGCGTGAGGAGCGGAGGCCCCGGGGAGACCTGACCCCGGGGCGGCTCCCCTGCTTCGAAGATGGGGACGGGCCTGGCGATCGGAAATGGGCGGCACACAGGGCCGCTCGCTGCACACCGGGCCCGACGGTGAGCTCCCAAACCCGTCCTAGAAGAGGCGCTGCACACCCCACTGCTGAATGTCACCACGGTCCCCTGTGAGGTCCTCCCCTCGGGAAGCCGTGCACCGACGCCAGCGCCCAGTCCGCCCTGGTTCTGGAAGGGCCCGGTTATGAACGTGACGCAGTACAGCGCCGCCCTTGTGAGCGCACGGTGACAAGTTCGTGACGTTAACTGTCAGATTCGGGGGGCGATGGCAGCTCCGATGGCCCTTCCAGAAAAAGAGTTCCAGAACTGCTCTGCAGGGTGGACTGGGCGCTGGCGTCGGTGCACGGCTTCCCCAGGGGAGGGCCTCAGAGGGGACCGTGGTGACACGTAGCACTGAGGGGCGTAGCGCTTTTTCTAGGACAAGTTTGCGAAATTCATTGTCCAACCTCGTGTGGTCACCCAAAATAAGTAAAATGACGACCTCCGGGGCCGTTTGGCGGTCTCTAAAATACTGCACCCGGAAAGCTCCGTGACTACGAATTTCCCGGACAAAGAGGCCCAAGAACTCCGAATCCGCCCCACGCGTGTCGTCGGCCTTTCGGGGACCGTGCTGTGCCTTCCCGTAAGGCAGCAGCTCTCGGGCGAGGCCACAGGGGGGACGCCGCTCCCATGGGGCAGCAGCGTGGCGACCAGGAGGGGCAGCCGCAGGTCCTGCTCGGGGCGGGGACGTGTCACCCTCACCCTCACCCTCACGGCGGCGCAGTTCTGCGCGTACGGTTGAAAAGCCACCAGAGCACACGGCGTGCTCCATGCGTGCACCTGGTGGCCAGCTTCCTGTGGACCGTGCGGTCCCCGAACCAGAGAGTCACGGAGCCGAGGAAGGCCCAAACCCTTGTAGTCCAGGGTGGCTGAGGTGGCTGGAGAGGTGGGAGGCCATCCCCCGAGACGTGCAGGGTGGCCGGGCCACCCGGAGGGCCTTGCCCTTTGCCTCCCTGAGCCCCCAGGACTGCCCAGCAGTGACGAACCTCAGGGTGTCCTCTGGACAGTCCACCAGTCACCCACCCACCACGTCTCCACGCGGGGGCCAGCGTGTGACGGCGTGCTGACACAGTGTGATCGACACCATGTAACAGAGACCACAGGGACAGCGTGTGCCCTCCACCCACCGCAGCTTTGGAGGCGGCACTGCAATGTCAAGGGCACGGGCTGGGACACCGGACAGACCTGGGACCCGGCTCTGCCGCCAGCGTTCGGCCGTGGGCAGACTTCTCTCGTTCCTCTGGCTCCGATTTTCACACTGAGCCTGGGTGACGGGGCCCTGGGCTCGGGGCACAGACCGATGGACCAAGCGGCGGCTGCCCCGGCCCAGGACCGTGTTCTGTCCTCATCGCTGTTGAGCCTTGTAGGGAGGAGACGCTATCGGGGCGGAGGGGGGACGCGTCTACCGCTTTAACATCTCAAGTGTCCACAGCTGCATCCGAGCCAGATGCCCGGCACCCCCAGCACGGCTGCTGGTACTTCCGGGCGAAGGGGACAGCCCCTTGAGGCTCGGGGAGGGGGAGGCTGAGCTGTCTGGAACTGTCTGCACTGTGTCACCAGCACGCGGGCCGGGCCGGGCGCGGTCAGCACTGCGCTCAGCCACGACCAGGGCTCTGGGCACCGTCAGCACGCCTTCGGCCACTGGCTGACCTGGGCGCCCGGCTGTGTGGGCCTGGACATCCTCAGGGCGAGGACGCACCAGCCCCGGCCACTGGTTCGTGCCCTGCTCCCCTCACACTGCAGGACGACCTGGAACGCCCTGGCCACCCAGCCCGGGGGTGGGCCACCCTCTGCAAAGCTGGTCCATGTGCAGCCACAGAGAGAAGCGAACCAAGCGGGGGCCTGGACCCCAACGCTGACAGGGGACGCGTCCAGCTCTCAGTGAGCGAGGCGATGACCGTGTCTAACACGGACCGCCGCTGACCCCCTCCAATACAGAAACGCCGAGGACAAGGCTCCCGAAACACGCAGGTTCTGGTGCCGACTGTCCACAGCCTGACGTGCTGATCTCACCATGTCCTCGCTGGAAACACAACCTGACTTGCGAGGACACAGCTGGTGACAGTAAGCTGCTCAGGACACTGGTCTGCTGGTGGCAGAGCCAGTGACCCAGCCCTGACCTCTGACCGGGCCCCTGGCCGCCGCTCAGACGCTCCCTGCGTGACAGCACGGGGAAACCCCAGTCCGCCCACAAGCCCAGGGACCGCGTGGCCGGCGCACGCGCAGGCCGAGCCCCTCCCTGCAGAGAAGACTGGGGAGCCATCGTTCCGTCACCAAGAAGGGATTCAACTTCTGAGAACGTCCCAGCCTGAACGCATGGACCTGCAGGTCGTAAAAGAAACGGTGGTTTGTGCAGCTGAAGACGCCAGTCAATGACCACACCACGCCAGGGCCTTTCCGGGGAACAGCCAGGGTTCCTTGGCACCTGCGGTTAGCCGTCCCCCCAGTGACGAGGCCCTCGGTTCCCGAGACGGGACCTGCCCCAGCTCCTCCCCGAGGGAACTGCTTTCCCCGAAGGCCTTTCCGAACTACTCAGCACCGAGAGGAAAGCTCTTAAAACCAGCCTCCGTGCTAAGTGTGTGCCAACAGGTTTGCTGCCCAATTCCTGGCGGCTACTTGTCACACGTCCCCCTGATCACCTTCAGGGATGACCTGGGAGTGGCGTCGCCGCCACCATCCGCGCAGCACGGGGCTCGGTGGCCAGGAGGCGTCTGACCCACGAGGGACTCAGGTCGGGACCCGTGTAATGTGCAACTTCCTGAGCAGGGAGCTGCCCGGGCACCCAGACAGCCTCACACACGGAGGGGATTAGGGCCACTCAGCAGCTACGAAGACAGTTCGTGGCGCCACGTCCTCCTGCAGAGGCTCTTCCTGGTCTTGGTGAAGTGCAGGGTGCAGGCGGCCGTCCCTAACCCCACGGCAGCCCCGTGCCAGCTCCCCCAGACGCCCGCCTGCCTGGGTCACGGCAGAACTCCGGCCCCTTGATGCCCGTGTGGCTTGGTCCTCGGTTAGAAAGCACCGTGCCACCCCCCCCCACCCCCCCTGCATGCTGGCCCTTCCCCAGGCTTCCGGGCAGGGACCCAAGTTCGCTGTCTGTTTGGCAGCAGGACTCCAAGGGTGTGGCTGGGGGAGCTCGGGGTCAGGGGCACTGAGCTGAGCTTCTGCGGGGACCTCACCCCCCACAGCACAGAGCAGAAAACAGCCATGAGAACCAGCCTCCTGAAGGGACACGGGGGACACAGACAAGCTGGACTGTTTGCTCCGCCGTCCAGTGCGTACTGCAGTCACGTCCCCGATAAATGACCGTTTTCCCTTTTTCTCAGGAAAACATGCATTCCTATTTCACACCACTTAAAACCCGCGCCCTCCGCACAAATCCGCTCCTCGTTGGGCCCAGGGGAACTGCGGCCGCCACTCCATGGGCCCAGGGACCTGCGGGCCCCCAGGATGCCCCGTGGGGCGCCGGGCCGCCGTGACAGTCAACGGCACGACAGCGGGGAAGCGAAGACAATCCTACGGTCCCCAGGTGCGGTCACTCACTCTCGTCTGCACAGACGGAGGCCCGTCAAGTCCGGTTCTGCCCGAAACGGGTCCGCCCGGGAAACCTGAGTGAGGGCGTCCGACCCTGCCCCACAGCCCAGGTCGGGGATGGAGGGAAGGACACTCACCCCGAGAGACAGGAAGCTGCCCGGCCAAGAGGAGAGAGGCTGCACCAGCTCGGCTCACCAGCCCGTGGGCTCTGGCCCAGGACAGCCGTGTGAGTCCCCGCCACACGCCCGTCCCCTCCCATTTATGGCCAAGGAGGCGCTATAAATAGACACCGGGACTGCTCGCCCCACACGGATCCCCAAATCATAAGCCATCAGCCTGGTCCGAGGAGGAAAAGGGGCGTGTTGGGGCGTGTGCCAGTCGGAGGAGAGCCGCACGTGACGCGTGTCCGTCCCGAGTGACCGAGGGCGCTTTTCTTCACCCAGGAAACGTGTGACAGTTCAGCTGCCGGCCTGGACAGAGAGGGCAGGACACAGCGACGTGGTGCGACACTGAAACGTGGCGTCAGCCCTTTCAGAATCCACAGCACAGGCTCCGTGGCACAGGCTCCGTGGCACAGGCTCTGTGGCACAGCGCTGACGTTCCCGGGGACCCGGGTCATGGCCTCTGGCAGCACGCTGAGCCCCGCCGCGGACAGCGAGGCGGCCCCCACGGGGGGGGGGCTTTTTGCTTATTTGTTTCTAAGTTTCAGAAACGACTTGAGCCCTCGCCTGGCTTCATCCTGGGATCCGTGTGGCAGGAGTGACCTGCCCAGGACAGGAGCCATGCCCGCCCCCAACTCCCGCCTTATTTACAGTCACTGCCAGTGAGGGTGCAGCGCCGAACCCCGGGATCACCCAACCGAACCCCGGGATCATCCAACCCCCAGATCAGCACAGGGTATCCACGTCCCTGCACAGCACGTGTCCACACACGGAGTGCAGGACCGGCAGGGCCGTGGGCTGGGACCCGGTGCCTGTGGTGCAGAGCAGGGGCCTGGGGACGCCCCGATGTCACACTCCAGAGACGGGTGCCACCACAGGTCACTGCCAGGAGGCCCGCTGGGCAACGTCTCTGGGGCTTAGGTGTTCCTCGTGTGCAGTAACAGCCATCCGGTAGGTTTGTTGTAAAAATTAGAGGAAATAATCTACGGTCAGTGCCTGGGAGCCTAAGACACCCCACATTCCCACATCCGGTTTCTCAGAAACGAATCCAGGGCGCAGAGCACATGGACCTGCTGCAGGCCCCACCCCCCATGCCTCCTCCGGAGGCTCTGGGGGCCACCCCACTCCCACCCCCCACACAAGTCACTGCCCCTCACCCACGGGGCCCTTCACGTCTTCGCTGGAATATTCTCCCCGCCTCCCGTACACCCAAACCACTGCTTCCCCACCACA
>PVJL010021092.1:0-11067 GCA_004026885.1 Lyroderma lyra
GGGGGGGGTGTGTGGAGCCCCGGGGGGTATGCGTGGAGCCCCGGGGGGGTGTGGAGCCCCAGGGGGCACAGGCATCCTGCGGCCTTGGCCCTGGGCGTCTCTGCCCATCGCGAAGGGGCAGGAGCTATCTGGGCTCTGCCCTCTCGCCGCCCTAAAGACCTTAGAGCCGCACGGAAGGTAGTGGCTTCTCAGGCTGGCACGTCACCTGCCTTTTTCCTTTGAAAGCAGTTTGTGCGGGTTGTCACTGCTTTAACGTGCATGGACGTTTTCACGGGGTCACGGCCTGGACGGACACGGGGAGGGGGCACGCGTGCCTGTTGGCCTCGGAGGGAGCCTGTGCCGCGGGTTCTCTCCCCTGACTCCCCCGCAGCCTCCTGCTGGGTGCCCGCCTGTCACCCCTCCTCCTCTGTCCCCAGCTTTCTCAGCTTCGCTTACACTCGCCTCTTGCCGAAGATGACGAAGGTTTTGGGGGGTAGTCAGTGAACCCTCAGGTGTTTGCCTCCACAGTCCCGACGACGTTCAGACAGGGGACGTGGGGACATCAGCTGGCTTCTCCAGGTCCCTGTCACCCTGCAGACGCCCCAGCGTCCTCTGTGCCCTAGAGCCCGGCTGGCCAGGTGGGTGCACACGCCTTGGGCGGCGTCCCCCCTCGGTTCACAACTCCGCTTGGCGCCGGCCGAGCACCACCACACGAGGGGACAGGAGTGTGACTTCTGGGGAACGCGCAGCACAGGCCCCCTTCCCGCAGGATCGCCCGGGGTTGCCTAGCAATCTGACAGCGCTCTGCCTCGGCGACACACGGCTCGCATGGATTTTCCTATTTTTAATTTGTTTTCTGGGTGAGCGTTAACTGTGCAGCCGCAGGCCGGGCTCACGGAGGCGGCGTGGGAAGCCGGGGGCGGACCCTCCGGCCCCGGTGGGCCGTGGCGTCTGTTCTGGGAGGCTCTGGGCCGCAGCCACGGCCGCTGGTTGTGGAAACCCACCGGCGGCGTCTGGGGGCCCGGTGCTCCCTGCACGCCGCCCCCAGGCCGTCTCGGCTCCCCGGCGCAGCTGCCTTCTCAGGCGGCGTGGGGAGAACGGAGCTCGGGGCTGTCCGGAAGGACCCGGCCGGCGGCGCTCTGCTTTGCACGGCCCACGGCTGGGTGCCTTCCGTGGGGCGCTGAGCCGCCTGCACCTCTCTCTGCCGCTCCCCATCCAGGTGGGAGGAGAGACGGGCCATCGGCAAGTGGTCCCCCCTCCCCGCGAGACGGTAACCGGCAGCTCAGGCGGCGCCTGCGAGCTGACGTGCAGCTGCACACGCCTCAGTATGGGCATGTGACACAGCAGAGGGACCCGCCTGTCCCCCGGCTGGGACGTGCGAGGCCATGGTCAAGGTCTGGAGCTGCCTCCCGAGCGCAGGGAGACGTGCAGGCCCCTGGGCCTCAGTTCTCTCATCTGTCGTGGGGGACTGTGCGGCCCCACCACCACGACAGTGAGAGCTGAGGAGGGGAGGCCCCGGAGGAGAAGGACACAGAAGGGGAGCTGGGGACACACGTGCAGGTGCAGAGGGAGCGGGCTGGGGAGAGGAGCAGGAGAGTCCAGTGGTGGTGGAGCACTAGGGAGAAGTTTCTAGAAAGGGAGGGCGTAGCAGAGCCTTCAATGTTCAAGGGCACCACGGAGGGACCATACGCTAGGCTGGTGACTGCTGTCCCTGGTGACCCCAGGAGAGCCGTGCCCGCGGGGTGCTGGGGAGGAGGCGGGGATGTTTGCACGGGGGGGGGGCGGGGAGAAGAGAAGAGGACGTGGGGCCCCCAGAGCAGGGACGATGCGAGGGCTAGAGGCACGGGGCGGGGGGCAGAGCTGAGGCTACGTGTGACCTCCCTCTCCAGAGGCGGGGACTTCCCGGCCAGGCAAGCGGGTTGGCGCCTCTGACCTCGAAGGCCTCCCTGTGACCGGCATTCCACCAGGTCCGGGGACACACAGCCCTCTGGGCCCCACAGCAGATCAGCTGTGTAAACACGTCTGCCCTGCGCTTCGTCAGTGGTGGCTCCAGTGCTACGTCCCCCCGGGCCCTGGGGGGCCGTCCCCACGTGGGTGTCACCAAGGCACAGCGTCCGTCAGACGTAACACCGGATGCTGTACGTGAACGTCCTGCACGAGACCAACAGCCACTTGAACGTGTCACCTACAATGCCACCTGCAGCGTGCTTGAGCGTGGTGTTACGTTACAGGAGTCCCCGCTTGTGATTTGTAGTGAAGTTTGGTACCGACTCGGGCGCGTCAGGAGGGCCGGCCCTCCTCCATGGCGCCTGCGGGGAGGCCTGGCAGGTCGTTGCTGGTGGCAGTGGGGACAGGGTAGGCTGATGTGCACGTCCTGCTTCTTAGCTCCGTGTGGTCACTGTCCTGTTTAAGAGGACAAAGCGTAGGACAGACGGGTCTCTCGCACAGGTGGCAGTGCACGTAGGGGAGAGCAGGCCAAGTCCGGACAGGCCCCCGGCCGGGATCATCTGGAGCTGACACGGCAGGACACCGCCAGAGGCCATTGCGGTGACGACAGCCGTCCCTGTGTCCGTAGCTGGGTGCGTCACCGCCCCGCTGCCCTGGGGCCGCGGTGACCTCCCCTCCCCCTCCCGTGGACACCCCTGCTCTGTCCCTCCCCTCCGGGCGGGGCCCACCGCTGCGGTCACCCCCATGGTCCGCAGCAGCATGTCTTCTAGTAGCTTCCTGAGGAACGGGGCATGGGAAGCGCGGTGTTTTCGGGACCTGTCTGGTTGGTGACTTGGCTAAGGGCGGGGTGCCAGGCCAGCGAGCGCGGCCTTCAGCCCCGGGGGGCGCCGCTCTGCCCTCCGCTAGCGCCCGCTGTGGCTGCTGGGTGTCCTGAGGCCCGTGGTCGTGGCTGTTGTGCCGGCCGGGAGGCGCGGTGGCCTCTGGCCTGTCGCCTCAGGATGACGTGCCTCGACGTGTGGGCCAGTCTGCACGCACGGGGCTGCGCACTCGGAGCTGTTTCTGGGGAGCTTCTTGCGCTAAACCTTGAGGGTCTTCCCTCCCTCTCCCTTCTGTGCACGTGGACCAGCTGGTCCCCTCACCCCCTGTCCCCCCCTTCTCCGCCCGGTCCTTCGGCGTGGCACTCAGGGACATGCCCTCACTCCTCTCTTCCAGACTGTCTGTTGGGCTTTTGTTTCTGTTCTCGTGCTTTTAATCTTCCAGCCCTTTTGTTCTCTAAATGTTCTCCCCAAAATAGCACCCAGCTCTTGGTTCCAGGCAGGATCCGCTGTGCTGTCTGAGGGTGTTGCGAATGGCTGCTTCCAGAGCTCCCCCTTCCCACCTGATGTGTTTCCTCAGTGCTCCCCGTACCCCCCGCCCCCTGTCCCGGGGAGTGGGGGGCTCTCCCCCTTAGAGGCTTTCCTCAGACGCCTGCTAGGCTGGTGGCTGACCCGCATGGAGGAGAGGCCCCGGGAACTGGGTGGGCCGAGGTGGCCTGCGGTCCCTGCTCTGACCTGCAGGAGGAGGGGCCTCTTCTGGTCTCCTGCTGGGGGCGTATGGGTGCTGAGGGGGCTGGGTGGGTGCGGCCTTCAGAGTGCAGGGCACCCTTCTGTCACCAGGTGTGAAGTCGCCCAGGCCCAGAGCGCCTGCGTCACCCTCTCTGAGGAGTAGCCCTCCCTCCAGGGTAGCCAGCTGTGCAGTGACCTGGGCAGCCATCTGGGACCTGTGGGCTCCCTACACAGGTCTCCGCCGCTCTGAGCCGCCGGCCCCCCAGCCCCGAGCCTTTGGGTCTGTGTCGCTGCTTCCCCAACAGCGGGGTCAGGACTCAGCCCTGTGAGGCCAGGCCCCCTTGTTTCCGTCTCTGCTCCCCAGCTCCGTGGGGGTTTACAGCGCGAGGACGTCTCTGTTGGTAGTTTAGGGGGGTTGTCAGAGGGAGCAGAATAGCTACGTGTGTTCAGTTGTCATTTGAGCCCCTGAGCTGAGTCTCCTTGTGTTTCTTTCCTAATTATTGCTGCAAAGGACTGTTTCTAGTTCCTCCTCCGTGTTCTCACTTAAAAATAAAAAGTCCCAAGTCAGAGGTTTGTAAGCTTCTCTGCGATGGTATCTCAAGCTGGAGGCTTCCGGGCTGGTCCTGCTGTGACAAAGGCAGACGGGCCCTGCTGGCCCAGGGCAGATGTCGTGGGGCTTGTAAGAGGCCGGCTCTGCGGAGGCCTGTCCCCGGGGGAACCAGATGAGCAGGTCCCGAGGCTGACCCGGCCGCAGGTGCCAACGCCAGTCCGCCGGCGCGGAGTCTGGGCCGGCCTGCTGTGAGCCGACGCTGGCTGGTGCTCGTGGGAACAAGATTCAGGGCTGCCTTCAGGGAGCTTTGCTGGAATGATCCAGGAGAGTGGCTCCGAGGGGTCTCCCCTGCGGCCTGGGAAGCCTGGAAGGAGACAAGTGGGCCTCGGACCGCGGGTGGGCCCAGCTAGTGGTAGGGGCCACGGTGCCTCGACCATCTGGCAGCAGAGGACAGAGAGGACTGAAGAGGGCTCCTGAGCAGGGCTGTGCCAGCTCAGATCCAGGGGCGGCCGAGCCCCTCGGCCCCCCAGCTGCCCTGCCCGGGGACACGGCGTTTCCCCTGCCGGGCTGCAGGCTCCAAGTGCTAATAATGGGGGTTGTGCAGCACGACTCCCACCGGCCGAGCCGGGTCCATGACCCAGAGGGGCTGGAGGGCCGAGAGGAAAAGCGTCAGGCTCGCCGGTGGGCAGTAGCCACGCGTCCTGAGTGCTGTCTGGGCCCGCTTGTGGGAAAAGCAAGCAGCCGTGGGAGCCCCAGGGACTGTGGAGCAGGGTTCCCACCCCTTGTCCCTTCTGTCACCGCTGCCGCGTCTTCCAGGCCCCTGCTGAACCCCACGCACGTCATGCTTTTTACCTCACGTGGAAAAGCAGGTCCGTCAGGTACAAGGAGGAATATGATTCTTTCAGAAGTAACATCAACCCGGGGCCTGTCTTCAATTTTAGTTTAAGAATGTCAGAGGGTACAGCCCCCCGCCCCCCGCTGGTGGTGGGCTCTGGGCACTGCGCCCCACCCCGGCCCCTGTCTTTTGCTTAGAAACAGCACTGAGACCCTGCACAGACCTGTGGTTCTGTTGGGACAGTCCGGGCCCTCGGGCCTGCTTTTGGTGCTAAATGCCAGCCGCCAGCTGCCCTCACTGCCCTCCCTGGGTCTCATCCTGCTGGCTCAGAGGGCCCCCTCCGCACTCGCCCTTGGCTTTCTCTCTGATCCTCCTCCCAAGGCTGGAGACCCCAACAGGCCCTCCCCCAGGGCCCCTCCCCCCAGGTGGGGGACAGGGACTACCCCTACTTCTGATTTTAGGCAAATCCTACACGTGACCTCTGACAGTGACGGCGCCCCATCTTCCACCAGGGCGGGGGCGTTTAAATCGGTGGGGCTGGCAGCCTGGACCAGCCCCAGCAGTGGGCCCTGCGTGTCTGGTTCCCTCCCTCTCCCATCCTCAGGAACGTGAGGCACCCCATTGCAGGCCTTTGTGGGAGGAGTGGGGGGGCGTTCACCCTCCCCATCCCCAGTCTTATTGCTGGGTATCCCCTGTGATGTCCTTTCTGGGCCGGGGAGGCAGGACTGCAAGGGTCCTGCTAGGGGGCTGCTTGCTCCCACCGTCTCCAGGCAGGAGGGAGGGAGGTGGGGCCCTGGGCCGGAGGGCGGCGCTCTGGGGACCCCCGCGCCTTGCCCGCAGCCTGGTGCGCGGCCTCGCGGGGCGGCGCTGCGGGCCGCCCGGGTGCATCCGGCCTGCGCTCGCCGAACTGCGGGCCTCCCCGCCCCCCTCCGCGGCCGCGCGCTGCGCGCTCCGCCCGAGCCGCCGCGTGCTCCCGCTGTCTCCTCACTCCAGCCCGAGCCGGAGGAGCTGGAGAGAGGGGGGGAGAGAAAGGGGGAGGGGAGGGAGGGAGGAAGAGAGGGAGGCGGCGCGGCGGCGAGTGCAGAGCGCGGAGCCGCGGGTGCTCCGGAGCCGGCAGCGCCTCCTCGGACAGCGGCCCCGGCCCCTCGCGTGGGAGAAGACGCGGCGGCCGCCGCCTGAGCCCGGCCCCGTGCGCCCCTCGCTGCCGGCTCGCAGGTGCCCGCGCGGCCCCCGGGACGCTGCTGCTCGCTCGGCGGCCAGGATGCAGCCGGGGCATGGCCGCCGGGCCCCCGTCACCTGCCTCGGGGAGCGCTGAGCCCGTGAGTAGCCCGGCCCTCGCCCCCCGCGCTTCGCCCTGCGGCGGTCCTTACCACGCAGGGAATCGGCTGGGGGCCGGGGGTGGCGGCACAGCGCGGGGAGGGGCGCACGGGACCCCGCAGGGGGAGGTGGGGCTGGCGGGGTGGCGGAGCGCCCTCGGGGTCAGGAGTCTCTGCACGGGGTCGGAGCTCCCCTGGTCCCTGCCGGGCTGGGGTCGGGGCACGTGGCCAGCGGGGGCCGTAGGGGCGGTTCTGAGGAAGGAAAGGCCCCGGGGTCGGGCTCCGTGGAGACACCGGGGAGTCCCGCGCACTGTGAGGTGGTGGCGGCGGCATAATACCGGGCTTGGGGAAGTCCCTGGCGCGGGGTGCGGGGGAAGCCGAGGCTCCAGGAGCTCCCGGCCCGTGGGCCGTCCGAGGGGCCGGCCGGAGCACGCGCGGATGGGCTCAGGGGGTAGCGGCGCCGCGGGATGCAGTGCGCGCCCCTTCCGGCCCTCGGGCCCGGGAGCTCTGCCCGGGTGCTGCTCCGGGAGGAGGATCCACTGAGGAGTTGATGACCCGAAGGAGTTCTGGGGTGCAAGGGGCTCCCCCACGGCTCCGTGGAGAGGACCCGGGCCCGCAGCGCCGCTCGGTGCGCTCGGGTGGAGCGGCAGGAGGCCAGCGGCGCGCAGGGCCCTCCGGGGCGCGGGCTGGGGGCGCTCCGACCCGAGGCGCGGGGAGGCTCCGGCGGGAACCCGCGCTGTTTCTCTGGAGCCTTGGCCCATCCCAGGGGCCAGCGCAGCACCGCTGGGGAAGCCGGGGCCAGGGCGCCAGGGCACACCCTTGGCCTCAACTTTCTGCCCCGGTGGCCCCGGGAGGCGGCGGGATCTCCGGGGTCCGGATCTCGCCCCCCCCCCCCCCAGGGCTATCTCCCAGGCGCCTTCTGGGGCGCCGCGAGGCCGGAGGGTGCAGCCTTCCCCCCGGCTCGGGGCCTCCCCGGGCGTGTATCCCCGCCATGCTCGGCTGCCGGGTCCTCGCCCAGTCGGAGCGGGGATGAGGCGGAGGGACAGGGGACCTTGTGCTCTCCGAAGCAGCACCCCGGGATCCGGGGTCTCCCATGGGGGTGAGGTGTCCAGAACTCCGCCCTTCCTCCCCCAGCGGGCAAGGCATCCGGCGGGGGTGGGGCGCAGAAACTCCTCAGGGACAGACCTTCCCAGCCTTTGGGAGAGGCTGGATTTATTTTTTACTGGTCACTTTAAAAAGGACTCGTGTCGCCGCTCATACCGATGCGCGGGACACCTTGAGGTGGAGGCAAACGACGGACAGAGGGCTCCATCCCTTGGGTAAGCCCCCCACCCCCATTTCCTGCCCGGGTTGCTTCTCGGGCGCGCCAAGTCGCTAATTTCCTGCTGAAACACAGCTCAGCGACGCCCCGGGCGCGCACCCGGGAGCCCCAGGCACTTAGCGCCGAGCAGGTACCAGACTAATGGAGTGGGGTCGCCCGTAATGAGATCTTCTAGCCGAAAACCAGCTTTGCTTTTACTGGTCTGCAAATAAATAAAAAAAATAAAAAAATAATAATTTAAAAAAGTATAAACATTGCGACAGAGCCTGCTCGTTAGGTGTGCATTGCGGGGCGGGCGGATGTCTTAATTAGGCTGCGCAGTTAACAGGGATGTTGCACTAATTAAAACCAGACCCTCTAGGTGAGCGAAGGTTGGGAAGGGGAGAGGGAGAAAAGTTGCAGTGAAGGTGCTGCCTGATGAAAGTGGGGTGCAGGCGGTTGGGGGCTTCCCCCTGGCTGGGAGTGGTGGGGGCGGGGCTTCCCCGCTGGGGAGTGTCGGGGAGGGGGCGGGGGCTTCGAGGGCGGTGTCAGGGGCGGAGGGGCGTCCCCTCTCTCCCTGCCTTCACTGTGGGCGTGCAGCTCCCTTCCGCGCTGAGGACCGAGGCAGCCACCACCCCGGTGCCTCCCAGGGGACTGGCGGCCTCCCTGCCTAGGCACCTGATACACCCCTGGAAGCAACGCCGAACCCCTCATTCAGGCTGGGAGCTTCAGGAGGAGGTAGGGCTGCCCCCGCCCCCCACCATGCGGGAGAGCGGTTAGGGAGCAGAGGCAGAGTTGAGGGGTGCACCCCTGCGGAGGCAGCCTGGGCCTGGTGAGGCGGCGGCGTGCGCCGGGGAGGGTTAGCTTGTGGCGGGTGGGTGGTGTGCGCTTGAGCCGCTGGGGTTTTCGGCACGAGTTCCAACAGCGATCCCCGCCCCCGCGAAAAGAGGACTTAAGCGATCGATTTGGCCCACCCCGGAGGGGCCGGGGTCTTACAGAGACCTGCTCCACCCCCAGGCCTCCGGTCTCTTCGGGTGGCCCAGAGAAGCCGGACGCCCGCGTGGGCCCAGCCTCGGACACATTGGGCCTGGGTCGCAAATGCCCCCGGCCCGGTGACCCCGGCCAGGAGCCGCCGCATGTAGTCAGTGCTCTTCCGTGGGCACTAGCCCGGCCTGGGCGACCTCGTGCCACCCAGGGCGCTGCGGGCGGCAGCACCAAGGACAGGGCTGGGGACGTGCCGCCTGCCCTCTGCCCTCCCGCCTCTGACGTCCTGGGGCCGCTGGGGGCGCTGCGGGCGCCCGCCCGCCCTCACCCTGCCCTCACCCTGCGGGGAAGGGGCGGGCTCCCCAGGCCCCTGCAGAGAGAGGTAGGGCGCCCAGGGCCATGGAGACGCAGATTAGGAAGGCGGCAGGTGGGCGGACTGCCGGGTGCCTTCTGTCATGTTCCTGCAGGCGCTCAACTGCTGAACGTTGCCCACGGCTCCTGGGAGCCAGGGAGCGAGATTAGGGACCCGTTTGATACCTTGGGGTGAGCCGGGGTGGTCGCGGCTGGAGACAGTGCCATCCCCAGGGCTGGCTCCTCGCCAGCCTGGCCCACCTGGCCCACCTCCAACAGCCCCTCTACTCAAGCGTGACCCCAGGCCCTGTTGTTCTGTGATGGGTGAACTTGGAGGCTCACTCCTCGGGGCTCCCGGAGGGTGGATCCCACCTCCTCACGTGCACAGGCCTTGTGTGACGCACGCTTGTGGAATGAGGACTGGAAGCACCTCCTGTCCGTCCCAGGAGGGTCAGGGCGGCGGCGGCGACGGCGGTGGCGGGGGCAGGGCAGGGGGTCTGGAGGAGGCCGGAGTGACAGTGCCCACCTGAGGTGGCATGCTCGCCCCCTCCGGCCGGCCGGCCGTGTGCCTGCGGTGCCCGGTGGTTGTCTGTCTGTGTTTGTTTATCTCCGCGCTCCGGCTTGGTGCTCTGTTATAAAGACAAATGGGAGCTGACGCGCCACTGACAGTGGGTGAGGGATTTTTTATTTTTAAACAAGTGAAGAGGAAAAACCATCTCGAAGCTCCCTCTCCCCCCACGAGAACAAAGGGGCTCTCGGGGGCACCTGCCTCTCCCTGAGCCTCCGCCCGCAGCCGGCCTTTCCTTGCACACGAGGGTACCGGCCGCGTGAACACGTCTCATTCGCACGCGGAGCCTCCCCACGTCGCTGTCACAGGTTCATGAAACATTCAGGCGGCCTGAGCATAGTCTCTTCTCCTGCCGCAGTGACGTGGGACCCTCTCTGAGCCATCACTGCCTCTTCTTGCTTCTGATGTGCTGGTTCCGTCCCCCTCCGTCCCCTCCCCGCTTCCCCCGGGACGTTCTGAGTGCTGTGGGCACCGAGACACCCACGTGCGTTGACAGCTCTGAGCCCTTGGCGGGACGGCCTTGGTGCCTGACCACACGGCAGGCTCTGCTGTCGTCTGCCGGGGACCCGGAGGCGGAACGACGCGTGCCCTCGCTTAGAGGAATAACCTCGTGACAGGGACCGATCGACTATAAAACAGACACTTAGTAAGTGCGAGGCACTTAGTGGATGAGCTTGCTATCACAGTTTCTCCAACACATGGGCTGACGCCGAAGCGTGCCTTAGGAGGTGACTCGCCGTGAGGGAGCCCAAAATCTGCCGCTGCGTTTGAGAGCGTTGCCTCCGGTGGCCGGGGGGCCCCTCGCGGTGCGTCAGCTGCATTTTGGGGCGTGTAGCCGGGTGTCTGGCTGGCTGCCAGGAGCAAGGGACCCAGCACGAGGGACGGCCAGCCAGCAGGGCCCTCAGGGTCTGTCGGTTTCATTTTAAATTTAGGGGCCTGAAGATGTGCTCAGCTGTGTGACAGGGACATCTTTTGTGTCTCGTCACCACTCTTCTGTGTAGCTCAGGGCTGGTTCTGATGATTCTGCCTGGGCGGTGGGTTATAACTCATCAACTCGGGGTGGGGGCTTCAGAGGCTGGCTTCCTCTGATGAGCAGGAGCAGAGCAGCTCTTACTGGGGGGCTGCTTTTGGGGGGGACGGGGGTGGCTCCCTGGCTGGGAATCGAACCCGGGCCACGGCGTTGAGAGCGCCAAAGCCTGAGCCACTGCACCACCGGGGAGCCGCTGTTATTTCTCTTTCTTAAGTTTTAATTGTTTAAAGTCAGAGCATATCTCCAGCAGATAAAGGCGGGGAGAAAAGGCACGTTTTTAGCAGAGTTTCGCCACACTGCGCTGGTTAGCGGCTGTCCCGAGCGGTCCCCCCCAGATCTTGGGAGGACGGAGGGTGGGCGAGGTGGCCCCGTGGTTCCCGCAGACACAGGAGGTGACGGGAATCGGAACGGGGCTGCACACGCGGGCGCCCGCGGGGCACCCCCACACTCTCTCTCGTCCCCTTGGTCCGGTCCGAGCCTTCACTCACTCAGTCCCCGTATTAACGGAGCTCCCCCAGACCGCCCATCTCGGCTGGCCCTGCAGGACCTGGGGACAGAGCTGGGTTCCGTGCCTTCCTGCAGACCGGCCGCCCATGGGTGGCAGTGGCCCGGCCTCCCGCACAGGGGCGCGGTGAGCAGGGCTGGTGCGGCCTGGTGGCCTGG
>PVJL010021093.1:0-11034 GCA_004026885.1 Lyroderma lyra
AGGAGGGAGGGTTTTGTTTTAATATGGAAGAAATAACAACATGTTTTTATGCTAATGGGAATCATTTGACAGAAAGGGAATGACGATTCAAAGACATGAGGGGAGAATTGCTCTAACCATATTTTGGTGTTAGGGTGAAGGAGTTGGCCTTAGACAACAACAGGAATGTTTTAGGAATAGAAATGCAAAGAGAACAGAGGACAAAAGAACAGATGTTGGCGGTGACTGTGTGTGGTGAAAAGAGCTGATGGAAGGTCTCTCCTGATGAGTTTTGCTTTATCAGTTGAATCAGAAGACAAGGTCTTAGATGAATGTAAGGATGGGGAGGCTTCATGAGTGAAAGGAGGGCATGAAACATCTGGCTGAGTATGAAAGGGAAAATACAGGGAAAATACGTTGTAATTCCTGAACAGCATTAAAACTTGCTTTCAGTTGGTTGTATGAAGTGACAGTGAGACTTTCAGCTTAGCACACCACGTAACATACATTTGTGCCATTGTAGCACATGACGTATTTAAATAATTGGTCTGATTTCCAACCCTAGTGAGGAAGCCTAGAGGGTTAATGTTGGGCATTAGGGGTTCCTCAGGTTCAAGGCTGCTAAAGAGTTGTCTTACGCATGGGTACAGGCAAAACTAAGAGAAGCTGCATTGTTGAGTCATGTAAAGGGTTGAACCGTGGAAACATCTAATTACTACTGTGGCTTGCAGACTCTTTTTTCATTCATTCAACAAATAATTATTGAGGGTTCTAGGCACTGATAGCATAGAAGCAAACGAAAAAAAGTGAGAGGTTTTACAACCAACATACCTTTAAAAATGGTGTCGAATGTACATCTAGAAGGAATCAGGTGTAGGATACAAGAAGAAATAATAAACAAAGACAAGGGTAAACATGTGCCAAAATATTCATATAAAATAATAAAGTAATGCTTAATGTGGGTGAGTAAATTAAACAGAATTAATGACATATAGCATATAAGAAAAGTTGTCAGCCTTCACTGATGTCATTGATACCCTGTAGTGTCTCCTGTGCTGCTTCTACGTTTTGCTCTTTATCTTTACTTTTCACAAATTTGATTACAACACATCTCATTTTCATTTTTTTAAATTTTTTTTCCCAATTTTGGAGATTTTTTTGAGTATCCTGGATCCATATGTTTGTTTTTCATTATTTTTTTTTAAATCTGTCCATTATTTATTTTTTTATACCTTATTGTTTTTGTTTCTCCTGGAGCACAGATTACAAAGGACAACTTTATATTGTCTAAGAGGCCACTGCGATTCTGTTCATTTTTTTTCCCAATCTTCTTTTTTATCTTCTTCAAATTAAATACTTTCTATTGACTTATCTTCAAATTCACTGACTTTCTTCTGCAATCACCAAGTTACTTTTAAGCCCATCCTGTAATATCTTAATTTCAGATACACTTTTCTATTCTAGAATTTTCGTTACGGTTTCTATTCTTCTGCTAAGATTCCTCATCTATTTATTTATCAAGATGATATTTCCCCTTTTCAATCCCTAAAAAATTTCTAATCAATGATATAATATTTTTATTTGTCATTTCCAGTATCTTGGCTATCTTGAGGCTTATTTTTATTAATTCTTTTTTCTCTTGACTGTAGATCTCGTGTTCTTATTTTCTTCAAATGTTTATCATTTTTACTAGACATTGTGAGTGATTCTGTATTCTGTTAGCTTTCTTTGCATGTTGATCTTTGTACTGGAAGACAGTTAATTTGCCTGGACAAGACTTGACTCTTCTGCAGTTGTGTAGCAGCTAAAAATCTGAGCCTTCTAGATTCTCCCCTCACATGCATACTTCAGAGATCAGCCAGGGATTTTTATGGAGTTCATATGCAGATTTGGAAGCTTCTACCTTTGCTCCTTCCTTCCAAAACTTTATACGTCCTTTTGAAGCTCCTGTAACAGTCCCAAGGTCAGACTTCTAACTGTTAACTGACTTTTCAAGAGTGTAAACTGTGGCTATCTGCTTAAGGCCTAACTCTAACTACTTTGTACTATACAGACAAGGTAGTGCCCGCAGGCAGAATCCACATGAATGCAATTATCACCTAGTACAGTCCTTTCCCGAGGGTGGTTTTTCCTCCATTATACTGGTCAATCTCCAGCAACTTCAAATACTTTAGTTGTTTTTGTTGTTGTTGTTGTTGTTGTTTTTCTATAGGAGGTTATTCTGATAATACCTGCTTTTCCACTATTCTGTAAGTTGATTTGTTGCCTCAGTTTTTAGTTGAATGAATGGTACATATTAGGTACTCAAAACTGAGTATCAATAACTAGATACATGACTGTTTAAGAGGTTTAGAATATATTGTTAGGCATTGTCAGCTACCTTAAATACTCCTTGAAAACAATAGTTAACTTCTATGTATACATTTTGAGTTTCAAGATAAGGTCATAATTTGAAATAGTTCTATGAGTAAAAGTAGAACAATATTTTGATAACTTTAAACTTGAAGTGAGTTTAAATAGAAAGGTAGTTTAGACTGACTAAGTAA
This sequence comes from Lyroderma lyra, assembly GCA_004026885.1. Lineage (NCBI taxonomy): Eukaryota > Metazoa > Chordata > Mammalia > Chiroptera > Megadermatidae > Lyroderma > Lyroderma lyra. The sequence continues at coordinate 2,526 of PVJL010021093.1, forward strand.
ATAACCAGATTATAAAGATTTCAGAGTACTGGGGAGAATAACTGATATTCTAGATTCTCTTAAAATTTTGTCCAAAGAGTCAGGGAAAATTTAAGAAAAGGTAAGGGAGTAAATTAATCTTCTTAACTATTTATGACAACATGCAAGAAAATCACATTTTTAGGAGCTAAAGTATAATAGAATTAATAATTTTAATAACAATTTGCATAATGTTCTCTAGTGAATGTTTTTCTTTTATTTCATGTTGAAATTACTTATGATTATAAATTATTAAATGTGTTTAAAGCTTCTGTTTATAAACTCTGTGAGTTTTCTGTCTGTAACATAGGTCATCTTCATATCTGTTCACACAAATCCTGAAGTCCTTGGGATCCATCTCTGTTCAACCTAAAGATGGAGTAAATATATTTACTGTACCCTTAAAGACTATGAATGATTTTTATATTGTTATAGGACAGATTGCAAAGTGGAGCTTTTCTGTGGATTTCACAATATGAAGGTTTTCATCCCATTCATAAAGTACTGAGCTGCTCAGAGGTCAGGGTCAGATCCCTAATACTAAATATTACAGTTAGCGTAATGATGAATCAGAATCCTTATTTTGAGGGTATAACTCTTAGTCTCAAACTGTGCTGAAACACAAGATAGAAACCCAAGTTACAGCCATATTTCTCAAATACCAGCCAGTAGTTGCCCCAAAAGGTTACTGATACTTCATTTGGTTAAAATTTTACAGGTCTACCTCTTCAGCATAGATTTTCCCAACTCAACTCAAAGATCTACATAGCATCCCTCTCTGACCAAAAAAAAAAAAAAAAAACAGAGAAAGAGAAAGAAAAGGCAGGGACATAGGGACATCTTTCCCAGTGAAATGGAAGAACCAAGGGCGATTCAAAATGCCCTTATTCACAACCTTCGTGCCATTCGCCATTGCTTCTAAAGGACTGAACAGACATAGAAAGTTCTTTTCATTATTTCTGGACCCAGAAATCATTAAAAGACATTTCACAGTGATACAGATATAGTATCTTCCCACAAAAAAAAATCAATAGCACAGCAAAATATTTCATTTTTGGCATAAAATTATTGAAATCTTAGAATGTCATTTTATTCAACTCACTCTGAGATCTTTATGGGTAGCCAAGTCACCAGACTGTTCTTCTATGCTGACTTTGGTTGCATGAATTTTTGTGAAGGTTGGGCTTCTCCTATGGTGGCAGTACAGATAAAGGGAAGCTATTGGTAGAATACTAAAAATAGTGAAGGCACAGTTGGGTACATATTACTAAACCAAAATTGGGAAAGATCACTTAAAGAAGAATTTTTATGCCATTTCAAAGTATGAAAATAAGATTTAGCAGATGAGGCTTGAATATAAAAATATTGGGATTTCCAGGACAATAGTAAGGCTTATGGGACATTTAATAAAAGAAAGTGTTTCAGAAAACCCAGGGTCTTCTGAGAATATTTTAGAGCATTTAGTTGCTATAAATATAGTCAATAGTGCCACAGTTTATTAGAGAATTGCTATGGGAATTGTTCTTAATAACATACAAATAACAGGGAGTCAGAATAGTAAGACTGCTGTGATTGTTACAAAGAATGAGGCTCGGAGAGATTCTTTCACACTCACGTGGCAATATGAAACGACCTCGTGTGACCTGCTCAATAAATTATTGGTTCAAAACCAATAAAGCAAAGATCCTTTTGTATTATAGTGTATGAAAAAAATAAACAAAATAAATAAAATCATAGTATGCATTTACTTTGTGTTTTCTTTGTCCTCTCACTCTTATCCCAGATTGTAGGGGTTTAAATGGCATGAAAGAGAAACATTCTAAAGAGTTCCATAAGCTAAAACAGCATGTTCAAGAACAGACAGCATTCCTGAGTGATTGGAGCGCTCACTTCTCCTCGTATCCAGGGAGCCAAATGGCACCTCTTAGGTAATACATTTTGGCTTTTGATTTTAAGGTCCTACAAGGCAGGATAATTCTCTTTGTATGGTTCCTAGAACAGCACCATGCACATTTGAACATTTAATCAGTGCTACTCGATAATGAATATAAGATTTTACAGCAGAGAATCAAATTGATCCTGAGAGAAAAATATCTAACTCTTAAAGCTAAGTGCTTTCTTCTTAGTTGCTGAGTATCATCTCCCCTAGCTCATCAGTGTATAGCATCCTCAGATAAAAAGCCACATTCAGTTACCTTGAACCTTCCCAAGGTCAGGCCGAGACATGACTAAAAATAGAGTACATATTACACAGTGCACTTCATTTAAAGACCTAGAAAATTAACAGGGATTTTTGAAGGGTCACTCACACTTCCGGCTGTTCGGCACGAAAGTAATGCTCCTCCCAAACTGCCACACATTGAGAATCACTCGTGGCCCAGAGGTCTTTCAACTATCTTGACAGACTATTGAAAAAATAACTCACCTATAATATCTGGGACAAAATTCCCTTTACTACATGAGAGAATGCAAAAAGCATTACCTATCGACTCATTAGATTTGTGTTTCCAAGTGCAGTCCAGACTGCCGATGAAGCTGTCAGGGTTCAAGGGCAAGCAGCACAGCACCAGCAGTTGGGTCCTGTCTATACGTCCTAAGGCAGGTTCTCACCTGTTCTTCATCTTCCTTGGTTCCTGCCTAGAACTTTCAAATTTGACTAATTCTATGAGCTACCCAATATCCTCCCAATATTTTATTTTCCTCTGTAAATTAACTAGAGTCAGTTTCTGGTTGCTCATTTTTTAAAATTTTTACCTGACTAGCAAAAATGGATGCTTTATAAATTTCTTCATTAACAAGGTATATTGCTGAATAAAGGAAAAAAATTGGAGTTATGTTTATTATACAATATCATTTTGTCTAAAACATATTAATTAAAATGTATATCAAACATTTAATAGAGAATATGGTATCTTCGGAGAATAGATTTACAGTTATTTTTAATTTATCTTCTTATATATTTCTGTGGAATTTTTTATTTTTAACTGAAACTTATTACTAAAAACTAAAATACAAAAATACTCATTACCAGAAAAATTCATCAGAGAACTAATATTTTCATAATGCTCCTAATCCATAGACTTTTGAAGTTCTAACTATTAAATATGGTTATGGTTATATACAGAATTGTAGTGTACCAATATTAAATATTCATGTCCCATGGTGGAGCAGTTAGAACAGGGGTAACAGCTGTTCTAATAAGGGAGTCATAAGTAACCATGTAAGTCATGCATGGCTATTTACTAAAGAGCCTTAGAATGAAAAATGTATCATGTTCTGTATGTGTGCATGTGCTTGTATGTATTTGGGAGAGAGAGACAGAGAGGATAGCTAATAGATAAGTTGCCCCTGAAATTCTGAAAGAATAGGCCTGAATAATCAGTGAAGTTTAAATAGAAACATTCCACCAATAATTCCAAGATAACTGAAATATACTTGACTAACACAGAGGCCACTGATCCATTTAGAGTATGCACTTGGGTGACAACACCTTAACTATTCTGTAATCATAAGCCAAAGAGGCTATGACCTTCTCAGAAAGAAGAAAATCATTAAAACTATTGAGACTTAAATATGTGAAAAATTAGAATAGTTTCAATAAAAGTTATGTTGTAAGAACAACCTAACTCAGTGGTTTACAATAGCAGTGGCTTATTTCTAATTCATCTTCTATGTCCATTGTGGTTCAGCTACTGTTCCTCCCTATGTCTTCTTTATTCCTAGGCTTAGAATAATGGACAATTTCTATCAGGAAAATATATGGCCTTGTGGCAGAAAGGGGGAAAAAATGGCAAAATCCTCACTGGGTCTTAAAGCTTTCTCTTAGAAGCAACATGTATCACTTCTACCTCATTTTCCATCAGCCAAAATAATTCATACGCCCAAATCTAATTTTATTCCTACCCAGGGAGAGGAAGCAAGTATTTTTTTAAAAAAAAACCAATACCTTTATCCATAAAGTATGCTTATGAAATTCACCAGGAAAGTAAAACAGTGAAGTAAACTAATAGATTATTTCTGTTATCATGCTATGCAAGTTATTAAAATGATTTGCACACATGAACAGTCTAGGCATTCATGCAATCATATCTTTTAAAATGATAGCATAATTAATGCTAGAAAGACATTATCTAGTTTTGGGAACTTTTAATTTCTATAATCTGAAATAAATCTTGATGTGTAAATTTTCAGTCTAGACTTGACTTAAAATGCCAAAGTAGTCAAGCTGAATCCATAATCTGTAGGGTATGGGGGGAGTGAGAACAGAGCTAGAACAAAAGGAAATATAGTTCTATGACTGAGAATTCAAATTCACCTGAAAAACGATCTCGCAAACACTGAGCTCTAATAGATGTCAGGTACTGCAACAAGGAGTTTTACATACATATTTTTTTATTACCTTTCCCTTAAAACTTCATTGGTTTGTTCATTTGTTTTCACTTTTTGTCAATGAGAAATTAGACTGAATTCAACAGCTCAAGTGACAGAACAGATTTAAACCTGTGATAACTGATTCCAAGTCCATTGCTTTTACTCTATCAATCCACACATTTAAGGATCTAAAGGGCTGTGCATGAAATTTGTAAGAGAACACCGAGGCTTGGGATCCAACACAGAGAAATTCTATGATGTCTGGGCTGCAACGTCCAGGAAAAATTTTGGCAGCAGATAATTTGGCAGCTGCCAGAGGGCTGCCATCTTCATTCAACTCAAGGAGCTCACAGTTGGGTTGAAAGAAGCTCCTACAGGGCTGCAAGTACATCCACAGAATTCAAGCTCTGGGCTCCGAAATTCCTCCATATTGTTGCCTCTTCCACAATGGAGAGAAGCCCAGGCGTGTATGCCAGCAGGTGGAACACTTGGTGGTTGATTAAATAGTCCCATTATTAGTCAGGCATGTGATTTGGGGATTTTTGTGTTGGGTGATCTTCAGGTTCAATGATAGATGGGCATTTCCATTCCTATCTAGTCCCAGTTAGGACCACTAGAACCCATTCACAAGGTGACTAGTGGAAACTGGAGTCATTTCTGCCACCAAACAGAGCTAACTGGTACCCGTGGACTGATGTCACCACCTAAGTTAGCATGTGTACTGTGTAATTTCTGAGGTGACCAGTGGTGATTTTTATTTTTCACCTTTGTCTTAGGTTACCTTATGTTTGGGACCTCACTAGTTCTCTCACACTGTAGGCCCCTTGTTCCAGGTTGGGTTTTCTGGCAAACAGACTTTAGATGAGGTTTAGGATGCAGATTGTCTATTTTTGTCTTTGGCACCAATACCACAGAAAGGAAATAAAGGGAAAGCAGCAGATCGGGGCTGGTGGCAGAGGGAAACTGAGCTCTGGAACTAATGTGACCTATCAGAATAACTCCCATGTTGGGGCTAAATGGCCTGGCATTATATCATACTATCACCACCATTAGTCATTTGATGTGGGCTACCCTGGGAGGGACAGGATCTTGGGTGAGCTGGTTCCATTTGTGGGCCTCTCTGCCTAAAGGGAACTGAACAGAGAATGGTTCGTACTTCCACCGCTACCACTGATACCGGCTCCACGCCACCACAGACAGCTTCTACTAAAGGGGCAGTAGCACAGAATACCTCTTAAGGTAGGTCCTGTGGGCCTGTGTCCTTGTGCAGGGCAGGATCTGAGGTCCTCCACAAACGACTTGTACTCAATGTACTCTGAAGACCATCAGGCTAGATCGAGGAGGGCTATAGTGCCCTCTGAGTATATGCAGCACTGGGGGGACAGGCGCCTCTGTGCCGAGACAGGTCAGTGGCTGACTGACTGGGATGTGATCTGTGCTGTCAAAATGGAGCTGCTGTGAGTGAGAGGGATACTATTGCCAAGGCCCACAGATAATGCTCATATCTAAAAAAAAAAAAAAGAAGTTCCTCAAGAACCATATATCCTTCCAATTCTTACAGAAAACTCAGCTTCGGTATAATCTAATGAGACCACCATCGAATATATGGTCCCTCAATGACCAAAATGTCATTGTGAGGACAAGGATTGTGCTGTGGTCAGGTGCTCTGTCTCTATCAGCAGTGAGTAATGTGCCAGCAGTTGTTCTGCAAAAGGTATATAATTCTCTATTATGGCTACCTTGGCTGTGCTCCAGACCCTCTGGAGGCCTGTGCTGTGATTCTCTCAGTGGGACTTGCCATAAATTCCACATGGCGTCTTCTCCTACCGCAGAAACCCTACTATCATAGGGACTGCTGAGTTGTGTAGCCCAAGTGGCACAGTTGTTTGCATCAGAGTCTGAACATGATATAGAGTTATTTCTTGTTCTGGGTCCCACTCTGAGCTGCCAGCCCTATTTGTCATTAAGTATATGAACCAGATCAGGACTTCTAGGTGTGAAATATACAGCCTCCAAACCCCAAAGAGGCTTTGCATTTTCTAAATTCATGGTGGGAGTGCAAGATGCCATAATTTATCTTTTACTTTGGCTGGTATGTCTTGGTATGCCCATGATAACTGGCTGCCTAAAAATTTTATAATAGTGACGTGGAAGAATGCTGAATATTCATAAGGTTTCTCTCTCACCCTCTGGAACCCATACAGTAGTCCTCCCTTATTGATGGTTTCACTTTCCAAGATTTTAGTTATTCAAGGCCAGCTGCAATCCAAAACTATTAAATGGAAAGTTCCAGAAATAAACAATTCATAAGTTTTAAAATTTGCGCTGTTCTGCATAGTGTGATGAAACCTCACCAGTCCCACTCCAGCATGTGATTGCTCCCTTTGTCCAGTAGCTGCTCCCTGCCCACTAGTCACTGAGGAGCCCCCTCAGTGATCAGATGGACTGCCGTGGTGTCTCAATGCTTATGCTCAAGGAGCCCATGCTTTACTTAATAATGGCCCCAAAGTGCAAGAGCAGTGATGCTGGCACTGAGTGAAGACTTACAGTTCTTCCTTTAAGGGAAAACGTTAAAGTTCTCAACTTAATAAAGAAAGGGGAAAATTGTATGGTGAGGTTGCTAAGATACACGGTAAGAATGAATCTTCTGTCAATGACACTATGAAGGATGAAAAAGAAACGTGTGCTGTCACACCTCAGACTGTGAGAGTTACAGCCACTGTGCAATACGTGCTTAGTTAAGACAGGAAAGGCCTTAAATGTGAGGGTGGAAGACGTGAACAGAAAATGCATTCCAACTGACAGCAGTGTGCTGTGCTGGAACGACTTCAGCCAGGGATCCCCTGAAATGAGGGACCCCAAGCCATTTACTGCAGCTAGAGGATTGTTACACAGATTCAGCAACAGGTATGAACTGAAAACAATAAAAATTACTGGACAAGATGTGTTGGCTGATGAAGAGGTGTTGTTACATTTCTAGCAAAGTTGAAGTTGATTAGGATTTAGTACTATCCATGGTTAAAGGAATTCACTGGAAGTCTTGAAATGTATCCCTGGCGAACGATGGGGGATCACCGTATGTGTAAATAAAGTGGTCACTTCTTGCACATTCTAGTTGATTAGCATGATTCAGTGGATCAATGTGATATTCTGCTGGATATCCAGAACACTGCAGATGATATAACGGCGGGAAGGAAAAGTTAACATAGCTCCAGGGAAAAACTGTAAATAGGCAATTTTGTACATTACAAATGTCCTTTCGTACATTACATGTGAATGCACACTGTTTCTGACTCTCTTTTCATATAGGGATAGGAAAAACTCATTTGCCAAATCAAAGGTCACATATCATATATGTTAGGTCATATTAATAAAAGTTAGAACATTTGGCATAGATCCACAATGAAGCTACTACTTGTAGTCTTCTGGTTTCTAATGGAGTCAGACCACTGAATCCAATGAAGACATGATGGGAACCATCCCTTAAATCAGTGGTGTCCAAACTTTTGGCTTCCCTGGGCCACATGGGAAGGAGTGTCTTGGGCTACACATAAAATACACTAACACTAATGATAGCTGATGAGCTAAAAGAAAAAGGTCACAAAAAAAATCTCATGTCTTAAGAATTTGTGTTGGGCCGCGTTCAAAGCCGTCCTGAGCCGTAGAGGACATGCCTGCTTTAGATTTTAGAAGAAGCGCTAATTTCTGCCCTTTCCCTCTTCACCGTGGAGTACAATAGTACCTTTAATTTATGGTTTTGTTAGGGTAGGGGATAATTTTCAGGGACTTTGTCTGGCCTTTTCACAATCAAGCTCTCACTATATAGGCAAATGACCCAGTGTGGTCACCAAATACCAAGTATATCTAGCCAAATTATACATTTGAGGGTCAGGAAAGTAACCCCTCTGAGTAGCTTAGCAGACCACCTGAACCCACTGTGAGCTGGTCTCAGACAAAACATTTATTACCTGCCCCCACCTCCCCCACACTAACAAAGGGACTATAATGACACTTCATGTCTCCAGGTATCAATGTCAACTTGGTTTTTGCTTCTGGCATTCCTCAGGATCAATATTCCCCTTTCTCCACTATGAAGTGACCTAAATAAATTTCTGGGGAA
>PVJL010021094.1:0-11062 GCA_004026885.1 Lyroderma lyra
ATTCTACAGTGCATTGTCAACTTGATGTATAATAAGTTCACCACCTAATGTGACTTCTCTTTCCATCACCTTATATTTAGCTTCCCCCCCTCCTCTCCCACCCCCTCCCCTTTCTCCCCTCCCTAACCCACTCATCCCCAAATAAACATTAAACTATCGATTGTGTCCATGGGTTATTTGTTTGTTCATTTCTTTTTTCTGATAAACTCTGCTAGCAGGGTCAGCTTAGGCATGCCATACACGCCCAGCTGCTGAATGAATCTTTAACTCTTGAGTATCACTACCCTGCTGGGTATAGGCATTGGTTCAGAAGACTGATTGTTTACAAACCCAGACCTTTGTACTTTCCTAACTGCACTCAATCATCCTGGCCAGGGAGCCCAATGCATCGAGACAACTGGAACTGAGCTGTGACAAGTGAACTGAGCAAAAGAATTGTCTTGGCTTCCACAGTCAAGAGAAATCCTACATGTGGCATTCTGTAATATGATACATGATTGTCAATGCAACCTTAAATTTAAATATTTTCCCCATTGGTTCTGCTTTTATATATCTGGCATTTCACATTTTAGGACTGTTGGAGTGTCAATATGAGACTTTCGTACACTTAATTACACTATATTGAATGCATTTAGTAAGAATTCCTGGAGATTCAACAAGAAAGGCTGATGAGGAAACAATCTAATTAATGTCCTGTCTTCTAGGACTTTCTCCTACTACTATGTTTGCTGTTATCTCACTTTCATGTGATTTTTAAACATTTTTACTTTGTCTTTTAAATGTAGGCTCCATGTGATGTCCAGATGACATTTTTGAAAGAAAGGGATGGAGAATCTTTACCTAGAAATTGTAATTATAATAATTTTAAGCAAACTTCCCTAGCTTTATATCTTTAACTCTTTACCCAGTCTCTTTTAACAAATTTAAGAACTCAGTCTACCACTGGTTTGTAGATTCTCTGAAAAAAATATACCAAATGTTTCAATGACAGGTTTCAATTTTAAATGTTTCTTCAGCAGAAATACTATTTCAGGTGTGGATTAGACTGCTACACCTGCTGCTGAGTAGTGGTAAGAAAGGCAATATATTGATATCTCTATATCAAATAGAAGAAAGCATGCAAACTTAGCTGGTTCTCATATTTGAGGTAAATCCTATAAAATAATCTTGGCAATCTAACTCAAACTTGAGATCTCTGATGAAGATCTGATAAGTTGTAAAGTTCCAAATAGGTGAAAAAATAGACTGCAATCAGAGAGCACTGAGTGTGTTTTTTCCAGTTTAGAAATTAGTGGTACCTACAGTTCTGTTACTTCACTCTAAGATTTAAGTTTCACAGTGATCACAACAGTTTTTTTTTTATAAAAACAAGTCCTTTAAAAGTAAAGTGTTTGTGTGTTCCTATTTCTTTTGAAATGTGTGGGGAAACAAATTGAACAAATAATTAAAATAGCAAATAACAGTCATTGTAATTTTATTTTTAGTTCCTTTTTGCATTATAAAAACAAATCTTCTTAAAACTAAAAGGTTCTATTGTTTGCTTCAGTGTTTAAACAATTCAAACTTTCAAGCCACAATAGCTGCCAATGTTAGGAATAGTTTTACTAGGTGCTTTTTACAGTAAAATTGTTGAGGTAAAAGCTGAGAGTTAAAAAAGTGTTCTAAGCTCATAAACATGTCTATCTATAGAATGCTACAATGTTTAGAAACTTAAATTCAAATGTTATCTAAATTACTTTTAATGACACATCCTGAAAGTCAGTCCTTAATATCTGTAGGTTAAAATGTATTGTTTCTAGTAAAACACAAGATAGGATTTTTACTTTATATCTAAAATTGGACATAATAAAGAAGCTTGAGGCTTGCTTTTTATTCTAGGTTTTTTAAAAACCTTTCAGAATAAAAAGATAAATTTAATAAAATAATCATTTATATATATAAAATATGGAAACAGATTATGTCTACTGACAAGAAAGACAATCTATATTTTCTTACCTATTTTTCAAATTATTAACTTTAGTATAAAATACCATTCTGTTTTTCAAAGTTCATTGAATGTCCCATGATCACACACATTTTTATAATATTGAAGGAGTGAGAAAAGAAAATATTAATAGGGACATTTCAGTTTTCTTTAAAGTGCAACTTAAGATAACACTTGGAGTTCGTAAAGTAACAGCTGACTTCAAATATAGATATGCCATGTACTTGGCACAGTTAAACTATATACTTTTGATTGAGAAAACATATTATCTGAACAACTTGCACAAACGTTTTCATAAAATATTTGTTCTGAAGATTAACTCTTTTGTAAAACACTAATCATGTATAACTTCAACATCATCTTTGCTTACAATTTATTTTTTTTTAATGAGACTAAAAGACACAAAATTATAAAACCTGTTTTCCAATTCTATTCTCTTTCCCTTTAATAATGTGCTTTGGGAATTCAGAGAAATCCCATTATTATAAAAAAATCCCATTATTATATGCTACACATGCCTAAAAATAAACTTTGTTGACTTTAGCATACATGTGTTTGTTTCTTTAGCTTGTAGCTGAATTCGAAAAAAATAAAGCTTTATATGTGCTAATTAGATGTTAACATCTACATTTTAAAAACTGCCATTGAAGTGAATCAAGGTGAAATGTACAAGAACTTCAGAAAATTTCAGCCTTTAAAGCCTCTATTTTGCATAGTACATGGCTGAATACAATCCAGTCTGTGTATGTGTTTACATTTGTATGTGGTGTGTATGTGTGTGTGTGTGTGTGTGTGTGTGTGTGTGTGTGTGCGTGTTTGTGAATGTGTGCATTCCTCCATTGAGTGAAACACATATTAACTATCACTATGTGCCAGACTCTTTTCTAATAACAGAATTTGCTTGTCTCCTAAGACATGAAATCTAGTAGAAATAAACATGAAAACACAGTATTCAATGAGCATATATTACAGCTTGCCTTGCTTTAAGGGCTATATTTCACTAAGCCCAGTAAGCACATTCGATGTAAAGATGAGAAACGTAGAATATATGAAAAGGAGAGATTATCTAAAATATCATTTAAATAATAAAAGTTTTTCTGGTATTAAGACAACTTAGTTGAGTTTTATCTAGATATGAAAGCTTCCTTCTTCCCCCCAAAAATTAAAACTTAGTGTTAGTACTTAAATAAGCATATATTTGGCAATTACTTGTAATTGTTCAAGTTATGAGAAATAACTTAGAATTTTGCCTACAGTAAATTTAAAATTACTGAAATAACTTTATATTTATATATTTGAATTAAAAATAAAAGGCACTGCACACCCTATATGCAAGTTATTAGACTAACAATATTACATATAATGAGAATAGGCATATGACATGACATTTTAAATGTTGTTTTGCCCCTCTTTTGGGAGAAACATCAGAATTTCATGTGTCAGTATGAACAGACAATCCAATTGTGTCATGAAATTTGTCAACAGGACAGGAGGCACTGGGACACTTCTATTTTCAACATCGCTATGCTTGCGTTAGGTTTTTGTTTTATTTCCACTTCGTTGCTTTTCAAGCCTTTTAAAATCAACTCTTTACATTTTAAACTTTCAAGTTTTTATGTTTATTTCAGTGTTAAGTCCAACAAAAGATTAACATTACAGTGACTTAGCTGGTCCAAAGTTCAAAACTACACCTGTACATGGCTACATGTTACACTAATTTAGTGGATTCAGAGATTGAAATTTTTCAAAAGTAAGGTGTTATCAGGTGATTCCACACAGAAATAATTTCACTTCCCATAGCACTATGGAACACAAACTAATTGATACTAAAATTTGATGCTTCTAAGGTAGAAGTCTGAAATACAGCATGACATACTCTAAATGAAACAAACTTTAAAATGAATTATTGTTGTTTGTGTGTGTGTGTGTGTGTGTGTGTGTGTGTGTGTGTCGTTGTGTGTGTATTTTTTTGTAAATATTTGGTGAGTGTTTCTTAAGAATTGTAACCAAATCCCTATCATCAATTAGGAACCTCTAACTGCCCTTTTACAGAAGTCTGTTAACTTCAACACCACCTAGGCACACCATCCTTTTAAATCTTAGCACTGTTAAACTTGTCTGACAGAAAGAAGCTGGGTATCTCATCTTTGTCACCTTTTTATCAGTACAGGCAGGAAACAGAAGAGAAAGAAAGAAAGTGCCACCAAGAAAACATTCCATTTTTATTTATTTATAGGCTGTTTTATTTCTGTAAAAATACGTTGAAACCTAAAATGATATAGGTAATCAAAAAATGCAGAAACAAAGCATTAGATTTTCTCACCATGACTATTAGAATGTTAATATGTATTGTCATTACGTGTTCACTTTTGGTATCATCTACTATGTAATATAACAATTTAATAAAATAAAGTAGGTGGGTGATTCTGCATTTCAGGTAAGCACTACATAGAAATCTGGTTCTGCCTGTGGAGATAGTGGCCTCCCCATTCCCACATAGATCCAGTTAATCTCTTGGGGAACAGTCCTAACAATCACAAGAGAAGGGATGTGGTGGGCCTCTTTAATGCATGGGAAAAGAGCGGACAACTACTATGTGAAAAAAATTTCAACACAACACTGTTTAGGAATGTTACATCCACATCAGTAACAATCCCAGAGTCTGTACAGCTACTTCCTCTAGAGTTTTATTACTTCTATAGGGTGATTTCAAAACTGCAGGAAGGTTAGAGGGGGCTACAATTTTTCATGCAGGACTCCAAGCCCATAAATTGTTACTATGAAGTAAAACACAACTCTTTTCAACTTTAAAAAGAAAAAAAGGAAACACCTATGTTAGTGTTTTCTGTGATGGTATTCTGAGGTGGGCTCATCTTCTCAGATATGCCTACAATTTTCAAATCACTCACATGTTTTATGCTTGAAAGTAGGGTAATTCAGAAAACACACCACATGGAAAACTCAACCATTGCTAAATGGGAATGGTCTGTTGAGAATCACAGCTAAGTTCAAAAGTTTTTTTTTTCTGAAATTTTATATTTGTTCAAAAGAACAAAAATAGTTTGAAGAGAAAACTAAAACATGCACTTCAGTAACTGCTGTTTCTGCCCACAGAATAAGGTGAGCAGCAAATTGGAGAAGTCACTACAACCTTTGCATATAATGCGACAACATTGTGGGCCCAAGTTGAGTTTCAAAGGGCACTTTAGTAGAGGCTGTATCTCTTTGGTTTCTTGTTTACATCACTAAGCAGCTAAATGTTGAGAACTTCTCTGCTCTAAGATAAACATGCAGAGGAATCAATCTAATTGTCCCTGTTTTTAACTGTAGCCATTGATGGACTCAGCCTAAAATGGCTCCTGAACCGTTATCTTATTCAGTTCACATCTCCCTCCCTTCCTTTGTCTCATGAGGACTCAGCTCAGCTTGGGAAACTGAAATCTATCCTAACTTAGGAAACCAAAACCTACCCCTGACCAATTGCATATAACCACCTTTACTCTCTTCTGCTTTATCCTCTCTATGGTTGGGCTGCTGCTTTCCTCCCTTTGTGCAGAAACCTGGCAGTGCTCCTACTAAAACTTACTATTGCCCAGTGTTTCAGCTCATATCTCTAACAGCTATCACAAAATTGACTTTGCTGTAGAGTTGCTTTCTGATGAGTTTCAATATGACCACTGTGCGCCATTATTTAAGTAATACTGTAAAGTGAGATAAAAGAGAGGAGAAACAACTTTGAAGAAGTGAAAAATGGTTCTTTCCCCATAGATTGTGCAAGGCAGAAGTCATGGAAACAAAGAATAAGACCAAATTTTATTATATAGGACAGGAGACTTTGTCATTTTACAGCCTCTTGCCACAGTCATGGCAAAATTCTTTTTTCCTGATGAAAAATTAAAGACTTTGAGGCCAGGTTCAGGGGCACTTTTTGCAGTGAAAACAGTAACAATGCCAGGATTGTTCTTCAAAAGTCACCACACTGGAACACTTACAAAATCTAGTGATGGAGTTCTTGCATCCAGTATACGTCTTGGCCACAAAAGTATTGTAGCAATCCCACATTAATGCTGCTCCTCCACGTTTGTGAAAGGCTGCCCAGCCAGCTTCTTACAGCAGGTAACACACACAAAGCATTCAGCATGCCAGGGATGATTCTGGTAAGTGATTCTGCCAGATGTAATGGTCTTCTTGCACTCCACAAAAGGCTTTGCAAACTTGGCCTTATGGCAAGTCATGAGTTAGAACTCCTCTCAATTAGAAATGGAGCTCCCATTTTAAATGACTTGCTTGCAGTTGCTGCAGGTGAAGCGGTCTTTGTGCCAGAGGGTCCCCTTGTACTCTACATTCTGATCTCCTGCCACAAATGACTTGTAGCAACCCTTGAAATTGAGAGAGTTTTCCAGTGTGGTGCACTTGTTGCACAGAATCTTGGTGGTTTTGGCCACAAACATCTCGCTGGCTGAGGGGTGAAGTCACTTGGTACAGAAAAAGCAAGTGTCTGCTAGTAGCTGTTCTTATAGTGTAACTCTTTGGAGTCTGCACTGATGAGCTTGCCACAATCCATACAGTTGTTGACACACAATTGTCAAAGCAGCTCAGGTACCAGTGGTGGCTGTCCTTCAATATGTCTTCTCTTGCAGGGGATTTCTGTAGTAGTGGCAGTAATACTTCTCACCCATCTTAACAAGATTTTACCTAAAGTGATCTCACACTGGATGTATGAAGAACGGATGTATTCAGCAAGGACTAAGGTACAGTTGTCAACAATTTTTAATGTGCTGCCTCAAGGTGCTTGGTAGTGCACCTGCTCATGCCCTGTTTTTCCTGGACCCAGACCCAGATGCAGTGGTGGCTGAAGCAGCTATGGTGGTGCCACAGAGGAAACTTTCAAAACTAGGAGCCAGAAAACTTGAATCTTGTCTACAACCAGAGATGTCTGGGCCTGTGCAGGTGTGGGGTTTGCCAGATCTGAGGAAAATGTTCTCACCTGAAACCACAAAGCTGAACATAGAGAACATGACATGGGGATTGGGCTCAGTGGCACTTGGCCAGACAGACAACTCTGTTCAGTGTTCACAAGGTTGCTGGGGCTCTGGAGGAAGGTAAGGATATTGTCCTCCCAGATGTCTAAGGCTTGTCTTTAAACAAAAATTACTAGAACACCAAGGAACCTCTGAGCTCTCCACACACTTCCAAACAAGAGAGGGGCTCTGGGAATCAGTAGGGGCTGAGGCCACCTTCATTTGCTTATCCTTCTCTTAAAATTGATGTGGGAAAGACTGGGGGGATGGCGTGGCTAAAGGACATGAGTGTAGTTGCACAGTGAAGGCTGGGCCTCCAGAAAAGGCTGAAGGCATGGCCAGGGTTGCACAAAGCAAGGAAACCTTTCCCTCTCTAGCTTCCTCATGGGTGCTCTGCTATTATTCTGGGGATTCAGAGGAAAAAGGCTGGTAGGTTGCAGCTCTGAAGTTTGCCTGAATCGGGGAGGGAGGGCAAGATAAAAAATGTCTCCACCCTTTTGCTTTGCTTCTTCAAACAGGCCTCTGGCAGGAATGAAAATCTCTGAGGTCTCCAGCACAGAGGTCCTAGCAGAGCGTATTGGAGGCACTGCTATTCCCTACCCAGAAATTGTGCCACCAAGATACAGGGGAAAACCTAAAACACAGGCTGAGGCAGAAACCCAGGTGCTGAGGCTCAAAGCATTGGGACAGCCAGCAAATCTTGCCCCTACTGCTCTAGTCAGCCTAGTTTTCTTGGACTTTCTCTTTCCAGGACTTAGAAAGAACATCATTGTAGCAAAGAATGTGTGTGTGTGGGTGAGGGTGTCCAGAGGCTCTTTGCATACAGTGGAGTGTGGAAACCCTCAGCTATATTACATCAGCCAGATACAAAGACTCAGTTGGGCAGCCCATATCTGAAAGACTGAGTGAGGAACTTGACCTGTGCTAAACTCAATTTTATTCTTTTTGACTTCATGTAGCTTCATCAAGTCCCAAGCCAAAACTTCTTGCTTACTAATTATTCTGAAGAAAAATCAAGTGTGTACTCTGACTTCTAGAAAGTTTTGCAAGTTTATAGAAAGAAGTTTGTCAATGATTCTGCATATCCCTACAGAGATTACCAGATTGGAAAGGGAGCTCCTCTAATGTGCCGACCAGGTAGACAGATTCAGCAGCACAGCATCTTATGCTTTAAGAGGAAATTCTTGTCCTACAATTTGTAACTTCTGTCACCTTATTTTTTAATATTTCAGAGCAGACATCTGAGTGAATACTGCTAAAACTGGATTACTTTCACTCTTACTATAGCCTTAACACATACTTAGTTTTAAAGTGAAGAATAAAGTTTCTACTATGAAAAACATAAGGGAAGATCAATGACTGTCTATAAGAAGAAAATACTAATGCTTCTCTGATTATTAAGACAGAAAATGAGTTATAAAGAAACACTTTTGTTCTGGTAGTGGTTGCTTTTCCAGGTGAAATAAGAGGTGATCCTTTATCATTTTTATTATAACACAAGGGAAAAGATCTTATAAGTTTATTAATATACTTGAAATTATACAAAGTGTTCCAGTATGTTTATAGTCAAATTTTAAAAAAAATAAAAATTTAATACACTTGTGTTGCATTGGAGTGTCTATGAATTGTGTATATTAAAGATCATGAAAATGCATTTTAAGTCTATTTATTGAAATTTACTTATTTTATTGTAAATTATTGTAATAAATTTTCCTAAAAGTGTCTTTTATAGGAACAAATATTTGAATAGGTATATAACTTGAGCAGAATAATCACTTGATAAAAGGTGATTGGGGTCCATTTGGTCTCACAACCTTTTTCTTTTTCTTTCTTTTTTCGTATGTGGGTAGTTCCCTGGCTGGGAATCGAACCCAGGTCACAGCACTGTCAGCGCCAGAGACAAAGCCTTAAACCACTACACCATCAGGGACCTCCCTTAGAACCTTTTTCTCTTTAGAATATGCTAAAATTGTTTGAAGAGAACCCAAGTGAAAATATTTTAAACAAATTTCCATGAGGCATATTTAGAATGAAATAGCAGGTAAACACATTTTTCTCAAGCTTACTCCGACTTCCTCACAGTAAAGCAAAGTAAGGACTCATGTTCAAAGCAAAACACTCCACTGAGATAATTACTGATAGTATTAATTTTCTGATTCATAAGCAGCTGTTGAAATCATTTCTAAATATTACTCTCTTTCCAGTACAATTTATATTTAAGTAGTTTGGAAGTGTGTTTATTAAAATTAGAAATTTTGCTCAGGAAGTTATTCAGGAAGTAATAGCAGTAGTCTCACACAGAGGTTTTCAACTTTTGCAAAGACTTCTGGCCCAGAACATTCGTGGTGTACTCACAGAAGCACTGATAGGGCACTTTTCACAGTGTTTGCTGCATTGGTGTAAGAACTCGATTTTCTTTCAAATCTCCAAAACTCGGCTTCAGTTGAGTTAGGTCAGATTGTGATTTTTCAACCCAGTGATTCTCCAGGACCACCATCGACTTCTCCTTCATACATTCCATCACCTCCCTCTCATGAGGAATTACTTTCTTAAATACACTAATTTCTTTCCCCTGCGTGCTCCTCTGGCAAATCTCCAGGTCTGTGTTTGACATATTTATTCTTGTTACATTTAATTTGAAATCTCATAGGGATAACCTTTCTTAGGTTTCATAGCACTCACACACATATCTCATTTGATGCCTTGTAATACAGCTGGATAAAACTGTAATTTTATTTCAAAATGTGAAAAAGCATGCAGAAGATTTGACTCACCTGGAATAACAAAACCAGGTCTCATTTTTTCTGATCACTTTGCTTTCTGTGGCGGCATGCTTCTTTAGACATGAGAAGGGCTTGAGCCCAACCAGCTGCACAAACAGCTCCCTTGTTGAAAATTACAAATATGACCACCCTTGCATCTCCTTAAAAACATACTATTATTCAAAGACGTTGCATCTAAGCCATGACTAAACTAGCACGTTTAGTAAACCACTTTCTCCCACATCTTTTAATAATTCTGAAATCTTAGCCCATGTCAAGAAGACATTTCCAAAGTGTAGTTATGAATAGGATTCTTTAATTTGTAATTTTTTATACTTAGTAATTTGTCAACTGTGTCAATTTTTCTATAATTTTTCTCCTTCTCAGTTTCCAAAGGATTAAAGTCAGGCCAGCTATAAAAGATTACAGCTATGCCTTTTACATTATATTGATAATATAATGGCAACTTTGGATTCTCTTTTTTTTTAATTCTATAATGTCTCATTTTATTATATTCCATTCTATTTGATTCCATGCCATTTAATTCATTGCATTCCATAACTTTCCATAACATTCTGTTATTTCATAAAATTTCATTCAATTCCATTTTATTCTATTTTGTTCATTTCCATTTTTTTTAATTGGGGTGACATCTGTTAGCAAGGATTACATAGGTTTCAGGCATACAATTCTACAGTGCATTGTCAACTTGATGTATAATAACTTCACCACCTAATGTGACTTCTCTTTCCATCACCTTATATTTAGCTTCCTCTCCCACCCCCTCCCCTTTCTCCCCTCCCTAACCCACTCATCGCCAAATAAACATTAAACTATTGATTGTGTCCATGGGTTATTTCTTCTTTTCTTTGCTTTCAGTTTTATATTCCGCATATGAGTGAAATCATGCAGTTCTTTGTTTTTTCTGTCTGGGTTATTTCACTTAATATGATGATCTCCAGGTCCATCCATTTTGTTGCAAATGGCAATATTTCATTTTTTCTTACAGTTGAGTAATATTCCATGGTGAATATGTACCACAGCTTATTTATCCAGTCATCTGTCGCAGGGACCTTTGGTTGTTTCCATGTTTTGGCCACAGTGAACAGCGCTGCAATGAACACTGGGGTACATAAGTCTTTGCGGACAAAGGTTTTCAAGTTCTTTAGGTAGATCCCCAGAAGGGGGATTTCTGGGTCAAATGGTAGCTCCATTCCCAATTTTCTGAGGAACCTCCACACTGCCTTCCACAGTGGTTGTACCAGTTTGCACTCCCACCAGCAGTGTACCAGAGT
>PVJL010021095.1:0-11066 GCA_004026885.1 Lyroderma lyra
CTAACAATAAAAATGAATTAAAAAAAAAAAAAAGTGCAAAGTTGGAGATATCACATTACCTGATACCAAACTATACTACAAGGCCATACTAATCAAAACAGCATGGTATCATTGGCATAAAAACTGACAAATAGATCAATGGAACAGAATAGAGAGCCCAGAAATAAACACATGATTATAGTGATTTAATCTATATCAAAGTATGCAGGAATATACAATAGGTTAAAGACAGTCTATCCAATAACTGATGTGAAAAGTAGGCAGATACATGCATGAAAAATGAAACTGAACACCTTTTTATACCATATATAAGGATAAACTCAAAATGGACTAAAGACTTAAATGTAAGACCAAAAACCATAAAAGTCCTAGGAGAAATCTTAGGCAGTAATCTCCCTGACATTGCTCTCAGTAATATTTTTTTTCTGATGTATGTCCTTGGGAATCCATTCTCCGAGGGAAACAAACAAACAAACAAAATAAACAAATGGGACTACATCAAACTAAAATTTTGGGCAAAGGAAACCATCAACAAAATGAAAAGACAACCTCTGAAGGGAAAAAGATATTCATCAATGATACATTTGATAAGAAATTAATATTCAAAATATATAAAAACTCATATAACTCTACACACATGCACACACGTATGTGCACACGTGTGTGCGCACGCACACACACACACACACACATGAAATAATAACAACAATAACAAAACTCAAACAGTTCAATTAACAATTGGGCAGAGGACCTGAATAAATGTTTTTCTAAAGAGGACATACAGATGACCAATGGACACATGAAAAGATGCTCAATGTCACTAATCCTCAGAGAAATAGAAATTAAAACCACAATAAGATATTAATACTACCTTACAGCTGTCAGGATGGCCACCATCAAACAAGTGCTGACTAGGATGTGGAGAAAAGCCCTTTTGCCCTGTTGATGGGATTGCAAATTGGTTCAGCCATGTGGAAAACAGTAGGAAGGCTCCTCAAAAAATTAAAAATAGAACTACCTTATAACCCAGCAATTCCACTTTTGGGTATTTATTTGAAGTAATCCAAAACACTGATTTGAAAATATATGCTACGTTCATTGCAGCATTATTTACAATAGCCAAGATATGAAAGCAACCTAAACCCCCATTAATAGACAACTGGATAAAGAGGTGGTATGTATATGTATATACAATGGAATATTACTTGACTGTAAGTAATGAAATCTTACCATTTGTGACAGCATGGATGGACCTGGAAGATATTATGCTAAGTAAGATAAGTCAGACAGAGAACAATAAATACCATCTGATCTCACTTACATGTGGAATCTAAAGAATAAAAACAAACAAAATAGAAATAAATTTTTAGAGAAAAATTTAGAGAAAAGCTGATGATTGCCAGGTGAGAGAGGGTTTGGGAAGCAGGCTAAAAAGGGTGAAGGGATTAAGAATTTCAAATTGGTAGTTACAAACTAGTCACGGGGATATAAAATACAGCATTGGGGAATATAGTCAATAATATAGTAGTAACTATGCAGAGTGCCAAGTGGGTACTGAACTGATTAGGGGGATCACTTTGTAAATTATGTGACCATCTGACCACTGTGCCATACACCTGAAAGTACTATAAAATGATTTTGGATGTCAAACGTAATTGAAGAAGAAGTAATTGTAAGAGCATGAGTAGTATGAGTAGTATCACAGTGGGGAAGTGGAGACATAGGAACGCTCATGGTGGAAGTATAGACTAAGGCTTTCATTTGGAAGCGCAATCTGGCAGTACCTGCTTAAATTAAATATATGAGTACATATACCCTGAGGTCAAGTAGTTCCCTCCTGGGTGTTTTATCCCAGAAAAGTTTTGCCATACCAATTTTGGCACATATACAAGGATGTTTATTAACACTAGTGGAGTGATGGTGGCAAACTGAATGTATGTCACCGGAGGAGTGGATAAACAAAGCATAATGGGATCATATTATAAATTACAATGATACATTTAGATATAACAGGGTAGCTCTACCCAGCAGAACATGGCTAAATCTTAAAACTACAATGTTCAATGAAAGAAACCAAATGGGTTCTATAGCATAATGCAATATGTGTAAAGTGAAATACATATTAAATGATGTATATATACATACGAGGTCGGGCAACTAATTTCATGAACTCATCCTAGAAAAAGTCCTATACATACCTCATTGCTGAGTATCACTGTGGTCACATTTGAAGTACTCCCCTTGGGAAGCTGTGCACAGATGCCAGTGCCTAGTTTACCCTTCAAAGCAATTTTAAAACATTTTTTTCTGGAATAGCCCTCAGAACTGTTGTCATGTCACAAATCTGACAATTAAGTTTGCAAATTTCACCATATGTTTACATTGAGAGCATTTTACAAACAACTCGGTAAGGAGTCATAACCTTGGCAAGGTTATAATGACAGCTCTGATGACCATTCCAGAAAAAGACTTCCAAAATTGCTTTGAAGGGTGGAATAGGTGCTGGTGTTGGTGTATTGCTTCCCAAGGGGAGTACTTTGAAGGTGACTGTAGTGATATTCAGCATAAGGTACAGGGCACTTTTTCTAGGATGAGTTCAAGAAATTAATTGTTAGACCTCACATGTATTACATTGTTTGATATGTACACATGTATTTTACTTTACATATATTGTATTATGCTATAGAACTCATTTGGTTTCTTTCATTGAACATTGTAGTTTTAAGATTTAGCCATGCTCTGCTGGGTAGAACTACTCTGTTATATCTAGATGTGTCATTGTAATTCCAATATGATTCCATCATGCTTTATTTATCCACTCCTCTGGTCACATACATTGAGTTTGCTGCCACCACTCCACTAGTGCTATAATGAACATCTTTGTAGACAAGGGCTGTTTGGAAAAAAATCCAGCCATAAAGGCCTCTATTTTTCATATTATATGGCTGGATACTTTCTAGATAGCCCTCATATATAAAGGGGTGTGTTTGTGTATACACATACATACACACACACGCTCTCTCTCTCTCTCTCTCTTTCTCTCCCCACTCCCTCCACACATACCTCTGTGTATCTCAGAGATGTTCAAATGGTTGCCTATGGGACAGAGGAAAATAGGAGTGAAGATGAATACACAAATGGGATCCTGTATGACCCAATGGTATATGTGCCCATTAATAAAATTTATGATTGACTCAATTCGGTGCAACTGTGATGAACACTCATGTGTTTATGTGCACTTGTGCACACATGGACTGGGAATAAATAGTCAAGGAGTTTAGGATCTGCTTCCTCCACATCCTCACCAAGCCCTCTATTAAAGACCATCCAGCAAGATTGTTGTACACACCACTGGAAAGCCTCTGTGTTACAGAATGATTCTTTTGCTTCTGCAGAGACTTTCATTATCTCTTATACTGAGGTTGATGCAACTTTATTTTTGGCATAAAGCCACTTTTCCACAGGTGGAATATCAAGGCATTCCTCTCCACCAGAGCAATTTGGGGATTTCATTTAGCTTCATTATAAAACTTCAACCTACCTGAGAGCATGATGAGTGACTTCTAGTGCATTTTCTCTGTTCATATATCTAAGGTAAAGGTGAGTTATTCTCCAAATTTATGCAGATGCTAAAATAGTAAGTGGGAAAACCAGCTCACATGCCTCAGATACTAAGTAACAACAGCAGGGTTTCAAAAACTGTTTCCAGATTTTCAAAGCTTCTTTAACTACATCTAGGGGTAAATCCATTTACAGGTGCTATTGACAGTTATTTAAGTGGGAAGATGGAACTTCTTGATTGGGAAAAGCAAATTAAAAGAAACAGCTAATTAACCCTTCATGTACATATCATTTAATCTATTGTCAGAGACTTTCAGGTTTTTATTGCACTTTCTGGAACTTAATTATTGGAGGTCATTATTTTTTAAATTAAATTTCACCTATCAAAACCCTCTAACTTGGAAGTGATTAAGATGTACAAACTGCCAGAAATAAAAACAGTCACAAAAATGTAAAGTACAGCATAAGGAATATAGTCAATGCTACTGTAATAACTATGCATGGTGCCAGATGAGTAATAGATTCATCATGATGATCACCTCATAAGTTATATAAATGTCTAATCACTATGTGTATACCTGAAACTACTATAATATTGTATGTTAACTATAATTACAAAATTTTTTTAAAAGGAAAAAAAGTCCTTACTTTACCAAAATAATGAAAGCAAAAGCCAGAAATGGAATAAATCACTCTCTCGTCTGAAATGCATAAAACTCTCTGGGATCTTCAGTATTCTATGTGCATTCAGAAATGCTGTGTATTTACTGTATCTTCTATGTGCCTAGCAATAATAAGTATTGAATAATTATTTATGTGCATGAAAAGAAAAGGTTAATTGAGCTCAAAAGGTTAATGAACTTCCATATTGGCAAAGTTTGTTTAGAAGTGTTTCCTATGTAAGTGATTGGTATTTATTATTTTTATGGTCTTCCTCATGGATTTATTCTTTCTCAAATTCCTTCACTCATTAAGTAGCCAACAGCTGTGCACTGATGGAGCCTTTGGTGTCACCCCCACTAGTCTGCTTGTCTGTAAGAGGGTCCGCGTCTTAACTCATTTCTTTAATTCCAGCAGAGTCCATAGGCAATAGGTCACACAGGAAGGAGGGGTTGAAAGGGAGATGTAGAAAGTCATTTAGTCCCCACCCCAGCTCCATTTAGGACCTGTTCACTTTGCTTCCCCAGGCTTTCTAGGGAGGTTCTTTCTCCCACACCCTATATCTGTATTACCCATTCTTGACTCAGTATTTAATAACATAGGTGCCAGTGTGATATTTTTTGTTTTTTTGTGAGAAAATTTAGTTCCTATCATTGTTTCTCTGCATCAGAACAGCAGTGTTTACTTGGTGCCAGGCACTGTTCTGAGAACGTTACATGCATTTAGTCCCCCAGGCCTTACCACACACCTCTGAGGAGATGAGAAAGCACCTAGTCACAGCTCTCAGATGCTAAACAAGTCAAAAACTGCTTCCAGAACCTCAGAAACTCCTTAACTTCATCAAAGGATAAATAAATTTACAAGTAGCATTGACAGTTCCTCTTATTATTACCATTTACAGATAAGAGAACCAAAGCCCAGAGAGTTTCAGTAATGTACTCAAGACTGCAAGGAGAGAAGACATTAACCCTATCCCAGGAACAGGACTCAGATAATTTTTCCAATTCTGAGTCTCCGTTCCCTAAGACTTGACCTGAAAAATAGAGGCATAACCTGCTCATGCAGGAGCCAGTTGTCTAAGGAAAAACAAGTGTATTCTCGTCCTTTGTCTCCTTCCATATGGTCTGAGACAATGTCACTAAAGGTCCCAGTGAGGATGCACTGCTGCAGCAAACGAAAATAGTGTCCTAAAAGCAGGTGTCCTATACTGGTGGCAAGGAGAGGGGACGGGTGTAGGCTGGGCAGAGGGATAAGGGTGGGGATGGGGAATAAACAGACCACAAAGACGTGAGTGTAGATGACCATTAACGAAAGGTCACAGGGGAAATGTTACTGCTAATCTTCACAATTTGGCTAATGAAAATCTGGCAGAGAAGCTGTCCTAGCAGGGAAAGAATGCTGTTGCCCTTTTTTACTTGTCTTCTGAATAGAAGGCCTTCCCTCCCATGCTTGTCCTAGTCAAGGGGATTTTATAGAGGAAAAACACTTCATCTCAGAATCTTCTATGGATGGGCTATTCTGATTTAAAATCTAACACATTGCAGAATTGGCAATAGCCTATTTTATTTGCTGGGTGGTGGTGGTAGAGGTGGTGGAGAGTAGTAGCTGAGAAAGAGTTCTTTCTTATTTTCCCTTTCCCCCTGTTTTCTTAAGCAAAAGGTTTCTTATATGTAGAATAGTTCTCATAAACTAACATTTTGATGAAATTAGAGGCATACATATTAATGCCACTTGTTTTTCCAAATTTCCCAGAAAATGGTTTTGAAGTACATGTTGTAGGTTCTGTCAAACTCACATGTCAGACAGGGGTTGTGTGAGAGCTGAATTTATTATCTGAATAGTCTGTTGCTCCCCTGTCCCCACTGCCTGGACCCTGTAGCATGGTTTAGGGTTTGCTAAGTTGTGGATGGTACAACTCTTGTCAGGAATTCTGCCTGTGCCTTTGGCTCATGATTGCTGATTGAAGAATGTGGCATATGTCCCCTATATATAGCAATGCACAGATCTATACGAGGCTATGTAGCGACAGATAGACACACTGACACCCCCACACGTGGGTCTGTGCAAAATTTTTTCTTGACTCACTCTTTCAACCCAATGATTTCCTAACGATCTGTTACCCATCTAAGACAGATTGCTTTTCATGGTTCAGCAGTCCCAGCACAGACATTCATTTTAATCAATAGAGCAGTCAAAAGAAAGAATAGATTTACTTGTTTTTCTCTTTTTTTACATTTAATTGAAAAATTTCAAGTGATTACCAACTTGTGTAGATCTCAAAGTTTAGGAAGCACTAGCAAATAAGCACATGAAGTAAGTTGAAAATCGCCAACTGACAGGATTTCGGTCTGCAAAGAGGCTAGGCTTGAGTGAAGTGATGGGGTTTCTCTGTAATAAGTCAGCTGCCCTCTTACATCTCGTCCGCCATCACCACCAACACACACCCGATCCTCAGGAATGTCTCTATCAATCTCTCTCCTTCACCCTCACTGACAACACCTTAGTTCAAGCCTTATCCTCTCTCCCTGTGCTTCTAGTCAATCCTTCCTTTAAACTGCTCCTTGAATTAGCATTCTAAAGAAAAATTTAACCTTGCCACATCCTTGCTCAAAGACCGTATCTAACTCTCCATTGCTATGTGGCCTTGAGCTTATTACTTAAATATTCTGGGGTCCACTTTTTTTTTTTAACCTATAAAATGGGAATAATTAAGTCCAAATGCGTCAGCAGAAAAGTTCTTCATCCTCTACTTGGAACTTTCTACCCTCTGCCGAATTAACTAGTCTCTGAACATACCATTCCTTTTCACATAATCCCACATCTCTCGAAAACTTGTACCCTTCCTTCAAGACCAAACCATCAGTCTTTACAGATTAAGCATCTCTCCATTCTGGGACCTTGAATTTAGCCTAGTGAGACTAGGCTGACCGTATGTACTGTTTGAAATGGGACAGTACTATTGTCCTTTTTAAAATGGGATGTCTGGTTAACGTTCCTCTGCAGGTTTCTAGGCTATTGCCTGATAACAACACTGATCATTGGTAGCATCAATGCCCCCCGTAACCAGGCTGTAGGCTCCATAAGGACAGAAGGATGCCTTGTCTTTCTGCCCCCTATCTCCTAGCACAATGCCTAGCACAGACTAGAGTAAACAGTGTGAATGAGCAAGCATACAACCTGGAAAGAGTTTGGTTTATATAGCAACATCGGGAAATTGGTCTTCTTTTTTGTCAAAGTCTAACTCTGCTAGGAAACTTAAAGGAAAGTATTCTATTCAAAGTTATTCTGTGAGTTGATGTTGGGCCAGAGTCTAAAGCCCTCCTAGGGCTCCTAGATCATTACAGACAAGTTATCAAGAGAGAAAACCATTTTGGGGCCAATGTTGATCGGTTTTGAAATACTTCTTAAAATGTGTAGATCATTTCCTTCCACAATATTTTCTCATTCAGCCTAGCCTTGTATTTTTTTTTAATAGGACTATAATTTTTATGAGGTATAGATGATCACTCTCATGGTGGAGAAACTGAGGGTTTGAGAAGTATCACGTGGGAGAGTCTTAAGAACTCCTGCTACCCAGACCAATTACAGCAGAGTGCTGGCCATGGGCCCAGACATCAGCTTTTCCTAAGCTCCTCATGCAATTCCAATGTGCAGCCAAGTTGAGAACAGTGCCCTAGCAGCTCTAGAAAATTTAGTTTGTGCATCCGTGGTGACTTTCAGGTGGTGGAAACAAGGCTAGAACCTGAATCTCTGACTTGTGCTAGGACACTGAGCTGTCTATATGACTCCACATTTAGTACGGGCGTCTAGTTCTATACCAGAGTGGTGGCTTCCCACGGTAAGACTGGGGCAGGTCTTCGGATCTCTCCTTCCTCATCTGTAGACCAGGAATGCTACTATTTTTCCTTTGAAAAGGTTCTGTATGAATCCAGTTAGATGTGACTCTATAGGTGGGGGCAACTTAAGTCAAGAGGACAATGGGTATTACAAAATTAAGAAATAATAATTTCTGTTATGAAACTAGGTCCCTTAGAGTAGGTGGGCTTTTTATAGAAGACTTGCTGAGATGCTTGAAGATTTGAAGTCTATGTATGTGACATTCTTCTCCACAGCAACATTTGGGGCTGCAAAATTTCAGCACCGAGTATTTAGAACAATCCTCTAATTCTCACTTTGCTAGTAGGGTGCTATAGGCTGAAAGAATCCATGTCTTCTTAGTATGTTGTGCTAGTTAACTTTCTGCCTCAAAGTGTATGGTAATTTGCTTCCCCCCTGAAAAGAGACCAAATGCAGACTGAGTATTCTGCAGGCAAAATCATACTTAGAGTGTCTCAGGTTATCAGAGTAAGTGGTAGTTGTCTGATTATAAAGTGGAAAGATATTATTCAGACATGGATATATCTGTAATCAGCAATGATGAAAAAGGAGGTGTACAGGAAGTGAATGGTAATTAAAGGGGATTAGGGACTTTTTTGCTTGGGTGTATTGAGACTCTCATATGCCTAGAGAACCCATTGCCTTTTCAAGGTGGCCACTGGCATTGCAATTCTCAAATGGCTTGGGAATATGGATGTATATGCTCTAATTTTGGGATAAATCAAACGGCAACATTCATGAAAGGATTTCTTAAAACAGGTTTGGTTTATGGTCAAGAAAAATACAGGACAAAAGTATGGTCTTTGCTAGTCTTTGCAGAGAATAATTAAGTCAGGGTCTGCTTACTCGTGTGCAGGGGGTTTATCCTGAGAAGTCTGAAACTGAAAGGATTTTGAGATGAAGAATTTTACTTTCAAGGGAAAGAAGACAAGTAGTTTTATCTGATGTGGGGCCATCAGATCTAGAGCATGGCGACTTGATACTATTCTCATCTGCCAGCCGGTTGGCTTGTAATGTCATCTTTTTGTTGTTTGGTTATAGGACTCTTGGGTGATGAACAGACATATGAGGTCAGACAATTAATTTTGCAAACTCATCCTAGAAAAAGTTTTACATACTTCATTGCTGATTATCACAATGGTCACCCTTGGGAAACTCTGCACTGATGCCAGTGCCTAGTCCACTCTTCATAGCAATTTGGAACTCTTTTTGGAATGACCATCAGAGCAGTTGTCATCCCCAAGATCTGACAAGTTCGCGAACTCGTCACTGTGTGCTTACAATGGCAGCCCTGTACAAACAACTCGATAAGGTGTTATAACCTTGCCAAGGTTATGAAATTAATTGTTCAACCTCGTATATTAATAATCAAGTAAGTAAATGTTATCTGACTTTTTTGAATGCTGATACTTAAAAAATTAGCACATACTATGATTGATAGCTTAACAAATATCTCAGCTTTCCTGCCCTCAGATTGGTGACCATGATGGCCCCACAAAATAAGCCTCTGAGAGTTTTGGGGGTTGTGAGGGAGAATATGGCTACTGTCTGAACAATTGATATGTACTCACACAGAAAGCTGCCTTGAGTGCTCAAGCAATCGAAAAGCTTCTTGCTTCTGTGGTGGTGTACGAACCTCACCTCATGAACTGAAGATATATACAAACCCTCCCTCTAATTATGATCATGACCTTTTCACTGGGAGCAAAGCAGAGAGAACCTTGTTTCATAGGCAAATTGCAGGAAATGTTCCACTTGTCCCAGTGGATTTGCTTGACTTAGAAAATCATTCATAGTCCTGTGCTGTGTGGGGTGGGTGGGTGGGGGAATTCACAAGCCTTCCCTGTCCCTTTAAATGGATGTTTAATAAGCTTGGAAATAGCTTCCTAGAAAGACAACATTAGAGAATTAGAGCATGTTTCCTTGGATAAATATGAAACTTTAAAATAGTCCAAGAAGACCCCTGCAATCCCTGCTAAATGAGATTTGATTTCTCTTTAAGCTGTTTTAAATAGCTGGAATTACAGAACATGGCTGTTTACCAGCTAATAGGTTTGTGAGCAGGCGGCTTGCTTTGTGCTCACGGTGATACTGTTTATACCTGTATTCAAGAAGCAAGCCCCTGAATTTGCTGGTTTCTCAGCAAATTGAAGCTGGGCTTACTATTCATGGGGGTGTTCTGGTTCCTGTCATATCTCTATCCCTCTCTCTGCCTCTTTCCCACGTTTCTCAATATGTTCAATTTGTCTTCTTCTTCTTCTTCTTCTTGTTTTTATCTTTGGCCAAGGAAATTTTACTCAAATTCTGCCTCTAGTTGTGTTTTGGAACTGGGGACTGAAGGAAATAAAAAGGCCCTAGACAAGAGGACCCTTATAATTAAGAGAAGTGTGGGCCCCAGGCTGACTGAACTGCATGCCTCCAGGAAACCAGGTCACCCTTTACACATTTGGTTTGGTCACGTGGCCGAGATCACAAACATACAAATGCTTGTGAGAAAGTGGCAGCTGGGGCGTTCGGGTCAAATACAGAGAGATAGTCAGCCTTTAACCCTACCAGACCTGAGGCCCTGAACCTAACTGTCCCCTATACCTGGGCTCCTGAGCATTAAAGAGAAAAACCCACGTGATATAGAAAACTGTTGTTACACGCAAACACGGGGTTAGGATAGGATGGAACTTGGAGACGTTGTAGAAAATAGGTCTGCCTTTCATTTCGAAAATTAGGTCCAGCGGTCTAGCGGCAGGTTTGGGAATGACCGAAAAATCGGTATAGCCGGTAGGGTTAAACCTGTGTCTCCCACCCAAAAATATTAATGACAATTAGTTACAATGATTAGTATGAGTAATAATTGTTATTACTTTTGAGCACTAACAATATGTCAGATCTGAATTTTATGTGCATCTTGTCAGTACTCTCAACTGCTCTTAGATATGGATGCAATTATTCCCATTTTGGGGATGAGGAACCTG
>PVJL010021096.1:0-11063 GCA_004026885.1 Lyroderma lyra
ACACACACACACACCCCTCACATACACACACTCACCCTTCGCACCAACCATCTCACACCCTTTAGACTCTCATTCTAGCTTCTCTACCACTGCTACCTCCCTGCTCCGGGCGCCCTGCTACCCTCTCCGGCCCTCTCACCTGCTCACTGCCTCTGCCCAGTCGTCACCTTCCTTAGGAGGCTCCCTCTGCCCTCCAAGGGCTGCATTCAGTGCCCCTCCCCAGGGTTCCCACTGCCTCTGTGTCCACTGTGCTGGTCACACACTAGATGACAAGTCCCTGTTGACTGTCTGACGCCCAGACCGCAGGCACCATGAAGGCAGGGGCCATGCTGGGTGGTTCCCTATCAACCCCTGAGCTTTCAGGGGCTCCCACATGTGATCTGGTGACCTTGGCCTTGGCTCCCAGCACTGGCATATTCCATTCCCTCTGCTCAGAGTGCCCTGCCTGCAGGACTGCCCCCACCCCACTCCCTGCAGGCCTCACCAGCTCCCAACCTGTGGGCCTCCCGGCCCTGACCTGCAGGCTGAGCGGGGACCCAGAGGGGAAATGGACTGTCCTTTACAGCGGGGTCCACCATTTCCTGGGCTCCTCCCAGCTATGAAGCCCGTGGCAACGTGTGACTGAGGGGATCTGAGAAACTCAATTAGCATTTTGGTCTCAGGAGCTCACGTGTCCTAGAGGGAAGTTAGTACCCCTCACCGAAAGGCCTGGGAACGTTCAACATGGAAAACAAAGGGGGGGGGGGTCCATGTGGCAATCACAGCTAATGAGGCGGAGAGCGCGCCACTTGGCCCAACCCAACGGGGCTGCTAAGCGGCAAGCACCCAATTAACACTCCTCATCAGTCTAATTCGATTAGGAACTGACGTGGTCATTTCGTTATTAGTTACGGCTTATTGGGACAAACCAGTTATTAGTGCTCGCTAGTGTGGATTTCAGGCGATTTGCTGTAAGAAAGCCATGTGGCAAGCACACTGCACGCCAGAAATCGGGGAGTGGACCCACGTCAGCAGAGAAGGGGGCCACTGCGCCGACACCCCACCCACGTGGCCCCTGGAGGTCTGCAGCCGGACTTCACATGCAGAGCCCCACCGTGTCGGCTCCGTGGTACACCCAGAGCTCTGGGAGCCCCCGCACCCCGCACTTTCCGGAAGCTGCCGTGGAGTCCGATGTACAGACTGGTTGAGAATCACTTTGCTAGAATCTTCAGGAAGGTCCTCGTCTGGCTGCATCTTCAGTGACCTGGATGGTCAGGACTCTAACCTCTGCACCTCACAGCTGAGGCAAGCCAGCTCTGGGGGCACTGAGGACCCCAGAATGAGAGAGGCCAGAGCCCTGCAGGAAGCCCAGGACGATGCGGGAGTGAAGGCGGGCTCTTCCGGGGGCCAGCCTGGGTGCCCCCTCTTACCCGACGCCTGAGCTTCCCTATGCTGCCTCCCCCACCCCCCAGCTAGAGCGCTCCTGGCCCACACCGCTGCGTGAATAAACAGCTTTAGAGTGACGTCAAACGGAACTGTTGTTCGCACCCCACGACCCTTCACCTGTGAGTCCCAGCCTGTGTTGGGTGATCGTCTTTGCTCCTTACGCAAGGCATTGACAGCAGACATGGCGAGGAAACACAGGTGGGCAAGGGGCAGGTGACAGATGGCCTTGAATGCCATGTTTAAAAGGCTGCAGATGGGGGCTGAGGTGTTCCTCCCAATGTGACTGTGTTTACAGAGAGGGTCTTTAAAGAGATAACGAGGTTACAGTTGAGTCATTAGACGGGCCCTCACCCACCACGACTGGTGTCCTTACAAGAAAGGGAAATTTGGAGACAGATACACACACAGAAAAGACGGTGTGAGGACACAGGGAGAAGACGTTCGTCTCCAAGCCAAGGACAGAAGCTGCAGAAGAAACCAACGCTGTGGACACCTGGTCTCAGATCCCCGGCCTCCAGCCTGGGATGACAGTTCCTGCTGTGTAAGCCCCCTGCCTGAGTCCTGGGGACTTGGGTCACGCGGTGCTAGCAAACTCGTGCAATTCGCTTTTGTCCTGAGGGCACTGGGGAGCGACTGGAGAGTTTTAAAAGTGGACCCCAGGTATACGACAGTGAGTGAATAAATAAAAGAAAGTACAAACCAACAAGATGGGCAATCTGAGGTTTGGGAGGGGGTTCTTTCTGACAGCAGGATGGGGAGTGTTCAGAGGCCATCCCAAGAGGTGAGCATGTGCTTCATTAATAAATTAATGTCACTGCTCACACACACACTGACCCCCTCTGGGGTCACAGGGGAGACCATAGGAAGGCATGGGACAAAGGCCCTGGACCACACTTACCGCAGGGAATGTTGTTTAGAGGGAAGCACGTGCAAAGGCCTGGGAAAGCTCATCCGCGGGACAGACTGAGACGTCATTACGGGCGGATGTCAGGGAATGCAAATGAGCAACCAAGTCGTCACACTGGTCCGCTGTGGACCACGTGCTCTTGAAAGCCATTGGCGCGCGAGCCTGCGTTTACTTCCTGCGACGTTTAGCTCTTAATGGAGCAAGCCGGGGGGACCGGCAAATTCCTTCAGTGTGCGCCTCGAGCCAAGCACAGCCCAGTTACTCTGAAACGAGGAACTATTTCACGAACGAGACAGATTCCGTCCTTCATGAAAGATGTCCGCGGAAACAAAGGCTTCTAGTGAAAACATCGTGCCAGAAAGCTCACACTGATTCGGACACGGCAATAACAAGTCACTTCTCAGGCTCAGGGAAGTCAGGCGATGTCCCCAGTCACCCGTCTGCGCCAGATGTGCCACTCGGCTCTGTGAGACGTCGGAGCTGAGGCTGTCCAGCCATCGTGCTGTGGACTGGCGCACTCGCCCATTCTCCGGAGAGGGGCACCCACAACTGTTGGGCAGACTCGCGCTGGGTGGGCATCTTCCACGCATCCGCTGCCCCTGCCCCACTCCCAACCCTGTCCCTGCCTTAGGACCTTGGCATCTGTCGCTCCTTTTGTCTACAGTGTTCCTTTCCTCAGAGCTTCACCTGGTCTGTTTCCTTCTTTTACTTTATTTTATTTTATTTTTCAATTTCATCTGACACACCATGTTGCACTGGTTTCAGGCGGACAGCGGAGTGGTGAGTCAGTTAAATAACTTACTACATCCTCACCCCGACACGTGTGGTTCCCCTCTGACAGCACAGCTCCTTCCTGCCATGCTACGGACTGCGTGCCCATGCTGCCCTCTCCGTCCCCGTGACTCGTCGGTGACTGTGCGTTTGTACTTCTTGGTTTCTTCCTCCCTTTCAGCCACCCCTCCAGCAGCCTGTTCCCTGCTTGACAGTCAGGTCTTGGCTTAAAAGTCTCCTCCAACGCAGAGTCCGACCCCTCCCGCCAGGGCAATGCACTGTACCTCTTCCACAGAGCAACTGTCACTGCCTAAATGCCGTATTTGTGTATTGTCTGTGTGTTCCTCTGTTCCCCTGCTCAACCGTCAGCTCTGTATAGCATCAGGTACCTCATCTACTAACAGCTCGTTTGTCACACCCTCACACGACCTGGAACGGTGCTGGCCCAGGGCCGTGGCCACTCACATTAACTGTCCACCTCAAAAGCCTGCGGTGCGTCCTACCGTGCTCCCACTACCTTCAAGGCCCAGCAACTTAAAAGATTCCAAAAGAGTAAGGCTTTAAGGAAAAGACGCCCCAAGCCAAATGTTTCTGAACATTCCAACTGATAAATACATCCAGAAAGTCTAATCCCGGCTTAATTCTAAAATGGATTTGTAGCAGCCTGAGCCCTAAATTGGTTAGTCTGCTCTTAATCAAATACCCTTTCAAGCTCCACATTCACACGCAGACGTGAAGTCTGCGATGTGCCAGGAGACTGCTGCTTACACGCTTCTGCGTGGACTGATCGTCCTCGGCTAATGAGGCCGCGCTGTGTCCACAATGACCACTTTGTGCCATCCGTGCTCCATGTCACCCAGAATCTTCCTTTGGGGAACATAAAGAGCTCTTACCATATGACTCTGTGCCACTTTCTGCTACGTTACATGCAGACCGCCCCGGCTAGTCCACGAATTTTAATGAACGCCCCACTCACTTGGCTCCAACCCGCCGGCACTTTCAGCAGAGGGTCCGCTTGCCGCGCCAAGAGACACTTTGGAAGCAAACTTCTCAGAGAGTTCTCCCGAAGGCACCCTGCTCCTCTCCTTGAAACTCAAGAAGCCCTGTTCACTTCAAGTTCACTCAGAGAGGGGCACGTCACCCTGGACCCTCTCTGCTGGCACCGCCGTGGGAGGGGTTGGGGGCGCTGTGGATGGTGGAGCCTGAGGTCTGGGGGTGGGAGGCTGGTCAGAGGAACCATGGTGACAAATGAGATTCGCGGCAGAGATGGGGAAGAAATTGGCCTCCAGACCCTGACCCAGAGACGATCAGTATAAACCGATCAACTACATCTTATCAGTTGATTGGTTAACTGTCAGGTTCGTCATTCATTTATATTATATATCATGTATATGTTCTATGTATCATTTGTAGTGTGTGTGTATATAAATACATACTATATGTGCACACGAGGGCTGTCCGGAAAAAAATCCAGCCATAAATGCCTCTATTTTTCATATTACGTGGCTGGAGACATGTATATATATACCTGTACGTACAAACTTAGTGGATATGTATACAAATGCACACGTGTGCATATGTATATATTGCTATGATAGTCACTGGATGTGCAGAAATACTCTGTGGTGCCTCAACTGTCCCAGAATTCGGTCACAAAAGGGTTATAAAAAGTATCAGTGAGTTCTTGCTAAAATCAATGGCCCCCCGCAGCTGTTTACTTGGGTGCAGCCGTGGGGAAGCACGACTTCTCCCAGCATGAAAGTAAAATGAGATTTCTGTGAATTCACATGTGCTTTTTCCTGATAACCAGGGCTATTGTCATAGTTTAACAATGAAATGTCTTTCTGGAGAACTCTCAATAAATGCCCAGATATTGAACCTGCCAAAGACGGAAAGCAAAGACACAATAGTCAGTCTGAGGAAGGTGGTTTTCTTCATCCTGTGCCAGCCTACCTCCACGCTGAATTTTATAACAGTCACGTAACCTTCTGTATTCACCACGAAAGGCAGAAATTATCTGGTATTCTGCCCAGAACAAAGCTATTAATATATTCCATTGCCTTGAAGTAAACTAACTGCAACCTGAATACCAGAAGTCTGTATACATTCCACAGGAATTTGGGTGTCATCAAGAAATTGCTATGACCCAGAGTGACTTAAAAATAGAGGCTCTAGACAGCTTGCATTTTTTTCAAAAGATCCAAAATCACCACGTTTAACATATTTATGCTCTGGACCACACAGGTCATGAGAGCCAAGCCAGCAGGCAAACAGCAGCGCAAGTGCAGGTAGAAAAGGTGGACAAAACTCTCAAGGGATGGTGACAGGATACAACCAATTTAAAAATCCTAAGGCCACATGCTAACAGGTTTGGTAGTATGCCATGAATGCGTGCGGAAGGCTCAGGATCAAAACCGTCAATGACATGAGGGTAAAGGCAACATGCTTCTATGTGTTCTCTGTGGTGCCAACCACATTGTAGCCCAAAAGACATGCTTCAATTTTCCTTAAGTCATGAAATGCTCAACATTAGGATGACAACCAATGAAAAGGAAAGGTTCAACAGGATTTTTACGTATTTTGCTGCTGTTGTTTAAGTTAAGCCACTATCCATGAGATTATAGGCAAACTTCTGAATTCTCGGGCCACAAGCCCTCTTCGGAGAAATCTAGAGAGGGAAACCTCCTATGTGGCACATCGACTCTGCCCAAAACTCTGACTGGCCCCAAGATCACACTGTAAGCAGTCAGCAAAGGAGGGGATAACACACTGAAGTCTGTGCACCCACTCAAGAGCAAGCTGACTACTTGTTAAAAGTACATTTTCAAAGAAATACAATAGAATCCAAAGTCCCTACAAAATAATAGTCACAGGGCTTGAGAGCGAAGCCAGCTGTTGGATGTAATCCAAAACAATTCAACATATAAAGAACCGGAAAAATGTGACCCATTCTCAATGAAGATGAACCTTAAGTTGATCCAGACGTTGGAATTACCATAAAGGACATTAAAACAGCTATTACGACTGTGACTATGCTATATGATGTAAAGGGCAATATGGTGCCAACGAATGAAAATACAGGAAAACTAAGCAAAGAGAGAGAAACTTCTTTTTAATCAAGAATTTCCACCTTGATACATCATAGTCAAACTGCTAAAATTCAAAGATTAAAGGAATATCTTAAAAGGACAGCAACAAAAGTGACACATGACATACCAGATAACAATGATTCAAAGTCTCATGACTTTGCATCAGAAACGATGGCATTCAGATGACAACGGTAACGAATCTTTCATGAGGGAAAAACTGTCAACCCAATCATCTATATCCAGTACAAACAATCTTCAAGAACAGAGGTGAAGTAAATACATTTCAAATAAAAGAAATATAAGAGAGGGCATCAATAGGAGACTTGCACCACAAAAAACGTCAAGGGGAATCATGCAGGAGGAATGGAAATGATACCAGAGAGCAGGTCAGACCTTCATAAAAGATAGGAATAAATACCAAGGACTATTTTCTTCCTAATTTTTTAAAAACCAAAAAAACTACATATATATTTCTTAAAATACAATATATTTACAGATGTATTATATATATTTATGTATCTGTTTAAAGCAGAACTATATGATTGTATTGGACATCCGACAACTATAGTATAAAAGGTTGATGGAGATGTAAATGGATCTATTAAGTTGCCAGGTTTTCTTCACATTTTACGTG
This sequence comes from Lyroderma lyra, assembly GCA_004026885.1. NCBI lineage: Eukaryota > Metazoa > Chordata > Mammalia > Chiroptera > Megadermatidae > Lyroderma > Lyroderma lyra. The sequence goes on from PVJL010021096.1 coordinate 6,827, forward strand.
AAGTATAAAATACAAACTCTAAGAAGACTGTGAAATAAATTAAGGATGTATATTATAATCCCTAGAGCAACAATTTAAAAACATAATACTAGGAAGTCTAGGTATAAAGGCAATAGATAAATTAAATGGGGATTCTAAATATCTAATTAAACAACACAGGAAAGTAGAAAACAGAGAGAGCGCGAGAGCGACAAGGAAGCAGAAAACATAAAAGGTAAACATAAATGAAATCTTATCAAGAATTCACTTATCAAGAATGGACCGAACACTCCAGCTCAAAGGTGGAGGCTGCCAGAATGAATTTAAAGAAAAGTAAGACCTAACGATATGCTAGTCAAATATAAAAATACAGATAGAATAAAAGTAAACAGAAAAAATACACAGCGTGGAAAGAGTAAACCTGAGTAGGTTGGAATGGCCATATTAATCTCAAGGAAAGTAAGCTTCAAAGGAAAGACCGTTAGCAGAGACAGAGAAGACCATTTCCCAATGATAGAAGGTCGATTCATCCTGAGGACGTAACTATCAAAAACAGGCACGTACCCAACACGAGGCCTTCAAAGTATTAGAGACAAAATTGACAAAATAAAGGAAGAAGAAACAGCTCCACGGTCATAGTTGGAGATTTCACACAACTGTCTCAGAAACTGATAAAACAACTAGATTTTAAAAATCACTAAAGACACAGAAGATCTGAATAGCATTATTAACCAACCCTACTTAACTGATGTTTATTGAACATCACACCTATCAACTTTAAAATATACGTTCCTTTCAAGTGGGCAAAGTGTAAACTAAAATAAGCCATAAACTGGGTTTAAAATGAATCTCAATAAATGCAAATGGACTGAAATTAGACAGAGTATGTTCTCGAATCACAATGGAATAAATTAGATTTAATAATAATAAGTTAGGGGGAACATTGAAATGCTGTTAATTTAAAAACACATGCCTAAATAATTGTGGGTTAAAGAAGAACTCACAAGAGAAATTAGAAAACTGTGTCAAGTAAATAATAATAAAAATACAATATTTAAAAATTTGTGAATGGAGCTGAAGTAGTACTTAGAAGAAAATTTATACCTTAAAAACTTACATTTTAAAAATGTTGAAAATCAATAATCTATGGCTCCATTTGGAAAAGATAAGGATATATAAACTAAACAAGAAAAGAAGAGCAGGAACACAAATTACGAAGATCAGAAATGAAAGAGGAGTTATAATTACAGATGCCATAGAAATTCAAAGGAGCACATGAGAATACGATAAATCTTCATGCCAACAAATTTGCCAACCTAGAGAAATTTGATAAATCCCTTGAAAATTACATCTTATCCAAATTCGCATTAAAAAAAACCCCAGAAAATCTGAATAGCCTTCTATCTACTAAAGAGATTGATTTTGTTGTCAAAAGCCTTTCCATAAAGAAAACCCCATACCCAAATGGCTTCATTCATAAATCCTATCAAACATTTAAAGCAACACCAATTTTAGAGTCTTCCAGAAAAATGAAAGGGAAGATGCCCCACCTCATTTTATAAAATGAGTATAATCCTAAAAATAAATTTGACAAAAACCTACAGGAAACTACAAAATAACTATCATAACAAAGAATTTCATTAGTAAGATTCAGAAATACAAGATGAAGATATGAAGAGGAATTGTTTTAATAAACAATTAAAAATCAAGTTTAAAACAACTGCATTAAAATAAGTGTCCAAAAATAAAAACACTCATAAACTAGGGAAATTTTTAATACAAAAAGAGGGCAAAATCCCTGCCCACAAAATTACAAAACATTGCAAAAATAAATTAAAGAATATCTAACAATAAACAGAGGTGAAAAGAAACAGACACATACATCATGTTTGTGGATCAGAAGCCTCAATGCTGTTAAAAGAGCAATTATTTTCAAATATGGAGCTAATGTAATCCCAGTGATAATCCCACCATCTTTTTGTAGAAATTGGCAAGCAATTCCAAAATTTCTGTGAAAAACCAATCACTGAGAATCTCCAAAACAATCTTGAAAAAGAATAAACTTAGAGGATTTATGCTACTTGATTTCAAGACTTACTATAAATCAGTAAATAAGTCAGTCTGATACATGTTGGAGTATAATAGGTCAGATAAACAGAATAGAGAGCCCAGAAGCAGAGCTCCCACTTATACAAGGCATCTGATTTTTCATAAGGACACAAAGCAATCCAATGAGCAAATAAAATTTTTATCAAGAAATGGATATCCATATACAAAAACAAAATGAAACGAAACAAAAAACCTCCACCCTTACCTAACATCATACAAAAAAAAAATTAATTCAAAATCAATCATAGAACTACACGTATAAACTAAAACCACAAAGAAATAACTTCGTGACTTGAGTAGTTTTTTTGAGCCAAGTTTTCTCAGACAAGTCACATAAAGCAATAACCCTAAAAGGAAAACTCAATGAATTAGACCTCATCAAAATTTAAAATGTGTATACACCAAAACACACCACTAATAAAATTAAGAGGCGAACCACAGTCTCGTGGAGAATAGACTCATATCTGACAAAGAACGAGAATCCAGATATATATCCCACACCTCAGTAATAAGAAAATCAACCCATTTTCTTTAATGGAAAATATTTGGAACAGAAATTTCACAAATGAAGATATATTACTGGTCATTAAGCACATAAAAAATGTCCATCACCATCACTCATCACGGAACTGCTAATTAAAACCACACTGGCATAGTATTAAACACTCCTCAGAATATCTAAAGTGAAAAATATTGATAGCACCATATGTTGGCAAAGATGTGAAGCAAATGAAACTATTAGCAGGAGTATAAAATGGTACAACCATGTTCAAAAGCCATTTGGCAGTTGTGTGCAAAACTGAACAAACACCTACTCTGTATAAAGCAATTCCAACCTTAGATATTTAATCAAGAGAAATAGAATATGTTAAAAAAAAAGACTTCACAAATTTTCAAAGCAACTTTATGAAAAACAGCAAAAACTAGACACAGTCCTGGAGCCTATCATGATGCAAATGAATTACAAACTGTGATATATTATTAAAATAGAATATTATTCATCAATAAAAAGAAGAAAGTTCCGAGATACATCAAATGTATGAATCCCAAAAACAATACTGCAAAAACTTTATACGAGATGCAAAATATTAAGAAGCTTTATATAAGAGTATTTGCATGATTCCACTCCTAGAACAAGCAAATTCAAACCAGAGAAGAGGGAGAGAATGGGGTGGAGATGAGTCTTGGCTGGGGGATTTTTGAATGATGGTAATAATACTCTGTATGTTGACAGAAGTTCAAGTTACACAGGTGAATGCACTTCTTAAAATTCAATAAATGTAAACTTAAGATTTGTGTATTTCATTGTATGCACATTTTACACCAAAAGACAAACTACAGGCAAATCTCTTTGCTGAAATGTTTAGGGGGAAATGTATACATAAGTACTTGCCACTTACTGTAAAAGGCATTAAAAATAACATGGATTGATGGATGGAAAGGATAAGTATTTCATAAAATAAGTTTGGTAAAATGTTAATTGTAGAACGTAGGTGGTGGATATGCGTGTTGACTATGAAACTCTCAACTTTGCTATATGTTTGCAAATTTTCACACTGAAGTGTTAGAAAATATTACACAGACATCTAGCCAACCTTGCCCTCTACTGAAAGGATACTTTTTGAAGGCTGAATTCAGTATCCTCCAAACTCACCCCTGTATACTCATACTTCCTGGGCTTTTCTCCATCAGTGTATTTCAGACTGCACTTCAAAAATCTGTTTATTTTTCTGCTTCCTGCATGTACCTGAGGGATCCTCAGAAGCAGACACCATATCCAGTTCATTTTTGTAACCTCAGAACCTAGAACAGGGTCCAGAACAAAGTGATGCTCTGTATCATGGATGGATGGATGGATGATGTATGGATGGATGGATGGTGGATGGAGGGTGGATGGATGGATGATGGATGGTTGGATGGTGGATGGATGGATGGATGGTGGATGGAGGGTGGATGGATGGATGGATGGATGGTGGATGGATGGATGGATGGTGGATGGAGGGTGGATGGATGGATGGATGGATGATGTATGGATGGATGGATGGTGGATGGAGGGTGGATGGATGGATGATGGATGGATGGTGGATGGATGGTGGATGGATGGTGGATGGATGGATGGATGGATGGATGGTGGATGGATGGATGGATG
>PVJL010021097.1:0-7500 GCA_004026885.1 Lyroderma lyra
GATTCCAGCATTTCCTAGAGGAGTCACATCAGCACCGAATGACTGCATGTAAAACCATAGTTCCATGTGTGTGCTCAGAGCGTGCCCAGTGGTAAGCCCAACACCCCATGATCAGAATTCAGGCAAATGTATTTCTGTTCTTTTGAAGAAAACTCAGAACTTCATTGCCCTGTTTTGTATACATTTATAGTAACTCTTCATCTAAACAGTAATTTTTCACATCTATTTAGAGGAACCACGTTCTTGGATTGCCCTATAAAGAATTGTTTCTGATCCCTTCCTTTCCCCGTCTTTTGTTCTAAGTACTTGTTAAAATTATTGCCTGGAATTTTAATTGTCAGGCACTTGCAATTTAGATCTCCAAGATTCTGATTATATTATATTCAACATAATATAATTAAGATCCAGGCTACATAAGTCTAGTTTTTAAAAAATGCCCCCGCCGGCAATAGTTCATACCTTCTTCCTACTTAATTAGGCCATCAACCTTAATATAGTGAAAGTTCACTGTGTGTTCTTCATTGTGCAAAACTATAAAAATCAAGACTACATTCTGAACTATTAGACTATTGTCATAACCTGAATCTCCTGAACTCCTTACAGGATTATGCTTATAACTTCTCAGCCAAAAATAGCATCTGCAAGGACAACCTATCTAACATTTGTGCCAGTTTCTCAAGATTTTTTATACATCAAAGTCATTTCCTTATATTAGTATAATTAATGTCTCATCTATGCTTTTGGGATATTTGAAATATAAATTGAGTAATTCTCTTTGAGGCCTTAATCAATTTGGTGGATTAATTTTAGCAGACTTCTCTTTTTGCAAAGCTAGGCTAAGGTAAATTATTATCTACAACAATATTTTCTGTATTTTTTATGCCTCATGCCACCATTCTGATTTAATAAATCTGGCACCTGAAAGAAGTAGAGACACTTTTAAAAAAAATAGTGTATATGACCAAGACACCATTCACTTACAAGAAAGGTATTCACTTTTGTTTCTTTCACACAGCCTGAACATGAAAAAAAAAATGTTCTTTATTAATGTGTCAGACTGGATGTGAGGTTAACTGAGGGATTTGTGCTGAGTATTCTCTCTTGCTTTCAGTGTCAGGTTGGCAAGGGTGAATGTGGTCCTTTCAGCTATGGCCAGATCAGAGAGGGGATCAGGACTGGGTCTGACAGTATCCTAGGGCTTATTTGTACAGACCCTATAGTTTTGAGAGTCCTCAAAGCATTAAGAAACCTAATGTTTGAAAGAGAAGGGAAGTGGTCAACACTGGGAAGTAAGACACTTTGGTTTTAAAATGATCTGTTGAGAATGGTAATGGCCACACTCTCAACAGGGCCTGGGGTCTTTGGGTAGCAATAACACCCTTCTCTCTGCATTACACACAACCACTTCAGTAACATTTGGCACCCAGTGAGGAATGTCAGAAGAAAGTACTAAAAATGAGTGGACACCATGGCAAAACGTGTACTTTTTCCCAAGAAAACAAAGCCTCCCTTTGCACTGTGAAACTGATCTTTGATTAACTCTGAGAAGAAATTCTGATGTCACCATGGCATCTTCTCTGCAGTCACTGCAGTCACTTCAAAGTATGACTGTCATGTCCACAGTTAATCACTTTTAATGTAAAACTCTGCTGAAGGAGCCTCATATTGCTAAAGATTTCTCCAAAACAAAGGTTCAACTGAGAAGAACTTAATGATTTTTAAAAAGTGGACCTGGCCTCTTCACTCTCCTAACCTCATTTTGGTTTTTTTCCTACCCTGGCAGTTTCACACAAAGAAATCAGGAGCAAAGCAAAGGTATGACTGCTTCTTTCCAATGGATGTACTCTGGTATACTGCTCAGGAGACTAGCTCCTTACTCTTGCTTTGAGCAGCATTAACCCAAAAGTTCTCCTTTTAGTGTTCAGCAGCAGGATTTGGGGTTCCTTCAAGGATGATAAGCAGCTTCTGAGCTGGGGAAGGAGTGATAATATGTTTTCCTGGGCTGGTGGTGGGGAGGGGAGAAAAGGGAAAAGAGCCTCTTTCTGGCTTTGTTAGAATCTCTTCTCATGTTTCTTCTGAAGCAGTAGAACCTGTGGGCCAGAATGGCTCCTATTCCCCCATCTCCTTCACAGACATGAAGGGTGGTGAACACAATTTGCAGTGTACTGGACGAATGTTTGATGGCCACCTTCTCATAAAGCCCTGGGAGTAACCTCTTAGGAAGATTCCCTTAGAGTCCAGTGTTCAGCTTGAACTTGAGCCTGAATGGAGCTCACTTCGGTTCAGAAACACACTGTGCTCTCACTAGGGACTCACCCACCCAATCTTGCATGTATCTGTAGTCTCAAAGGGGCAGGGTGGAAATGAGGATATGGTAATGAGGGGAGAGATGGAGGAGAATACATGGATTGGTACAAACTCACTATGGGCACTTGGGAAATTTCTGTGATGTACAAGGCCTACTAATAGTGATTCAGGAAGGTCATCTCATGAAGGAAGGCCTCCTTGTCACTCCGTTTAAATGGCATTTCCTTCACAATTTCCATACATACCTTACTTGCCCCATATAGCACACAAAGACAAACATATTGAGAATTTATCTCTTTATTGGTAACACAAGTACAGAGTGGGCAAAGGTGTCAGTGGCACCAGAAGAACAAATTTCCAATCTGGGTCCTAAATAACGGTGGTGTTTTAGGACCCCTCCAACATAGGAGAAGTTGGTTTAGGGTAGTGGAACATTTATGCGCTCTCCTTTTTTGTACTCCTGGCCCTTTTATTCCTAAACCAAACCTACAATTAGAGGGGAAAAAAGAATTAGTTTAGTATGTTTAACAGTTAATGCCATAATAAGAAAAGCACAACATGCAACATTATATTCCATTGGGATTTTAAACTGCATCAGGAGAAGCTATTTACTTATTGGTAAAATACCTCAAGAAAGTTAACACCACATGCCCTCCCTTCAGTTCACCCTTAGTGAGCACTGGTTATGTGCCAAGTTCCGGAATAGGCTTATTACTCTAATTTTAATATTTGAATGGTTTTTTTCCCCCAGGTATTGGATGCAGGTCTAGCTTATGAGTTGCCAGGTTTGCTGTTGTTCCTTTGCCTGGTGATGAATGAAGAAAGATCGTATCCTGACAGCTAACTATCAGCTATTCAGCTGGTTTCTGCCCCCTCCTCACTTGGAAGAGTGTCACCTTTTTTTGGGAAGGGGGACAAGTTTTGATCATGGTAACTAGTAAGCCCTGTCAAAAGTCACATTGAGGGCAACAGGCCCCTATTTGAAAAGCCTATCTTTCCTGTGAAGTAAATAATTAATAGAAAGGAACATATTTGCTTTTTAGACAGAAGGTTTTCTTCAAGGATGTCTAAGGGGTCATTGGTCCTCCGAAATCTCTTGAGAGTTAAAAAAGTAGTCTGGCAAAGGAGGCCTAGTTATGAGGTCCCAAGGAGTTTGTGGCTTGTCTAGCTGGGGTGTGAGAATTGCTGAAACCCTGGACACTGCTTTGATATTTTAGCTTGTAGTGTTAAGCAATGTTGAGACCAAATCAATCCAAGTTAACAAAAACTCTTAAAATCTTTGCTGCGCCAAGGGTTGGAGGGGAAAGAAGCAAAAAAAAAAAAAAGTCACTGCTGTTTTTCTGCATGTTCCACCCTGCTGTACCCTGAGATTATCAGGGCAGAGAAACTATTCTATATGATACCCTAATGGTGGATGCACAATATTATGTATTCACCACAACTTAGAGAACTGTACAATGCAAAGAATGAAATCTGATAGAAATTGTGGACTTCAATTAGTAGTATATTAATAGAGGATTAATTGTAACAAATGCAACACACAAATGCAAGATATTAATAATAAGGCAAACTGTGGGGAGGGGGAAGGTATATGGGAATTCTCTATACTATTTGCTCAGTTTTTCTGACATCCTAAACTGTTCTGAAAAGTTAAGTCTACTAATTTAAAATTATGAAAAAAGATAATGGCTGAGGTTTTTGGAAACTGGAAAGGCAGCAAAGTAAAAATCCAAGAAGTTCAGAGAAGCCAAAGTGGGATAAATATAAAAGTGAAATAAAACAGACACACTTGGGCATGCCATAGTTAAAGTGTTTGAAAGCAAAATTTTAAAAGAAGTCAGAGGGGAAAGGATGCATTACAAATAGGGAAGCAATATTTAGAATGATGAAAGACTGCTCATGAGCAACAACAAGTGAATCCAGAAGACAATGCACCAGCATCTTTACACTGCTTCAAGAGACAACTATCAACCTAGAATCCTATATCTACTGAAAGAATTCATTACAAAAAGGTAGCCTAAAGACATCCATTCTCTGTCTCTGTTTCTGTCTCTGTCTCTCTCTCTCTCTCTCTCACATACACACACACACAGAGGAGAGGTGAAAGAATTTGTATTAATTTCTAGCAGACTCTAAGGCTAAAGGGGAATAATACTAAAATATAACTTAGATCTGTAAGAAGTAATAAAGACAAACAGAAAAGGTAAATATATGAAATATATGGTAATAGAAGGAAAGTAGACTTTGGGTGGTGAGCACACAATAGAGTATACAGATACTGAATTATATTGCAAACCTGGAATTTATATAATGTTAGTAACCAATGTTACTAACTCAATACATTTACTAAAAAAATATGAAAAAGGTAAATATATATAACATGTAACTTTGGCAGATGGTGACATTTTACTCCCAGTCAATAATCAGAGTATTTCTCAGTTATGGTGGCCATGTCCCTCAGAAATGTACCCACGGTCAGATCTCCATAAACATAACCAAGCCCACAGCTGACTGTTGTATGGGCTGATACTGGGTCTGTGTTCCCAGTGCGAGTTTCACAATGCAATTCTACTTGCGAAAGAAAGGAGGAAAACTGTGAACTCGTTTTTTGTGGAAATTCACGCTGTAGGGTTTGGAAATGAATGAGAATACTCATTCATTTGTTTTTTGTGGCTCATACTCCCTTTACAATTTCATTGAGAAAGCACTGTGTAAACCTATGGCAGGGGAAAAGTAAGTCAACCAAATCTTAAGTTTTTCTTCTCTTCTGCATATGTCTTGCAAGCCTGAGAAGGTGCTCCCAAGTTCCTGCTAACCTTTCCAACCTGAGTCAGGCCTGTGAGCCCAGTCAATGGTGTTAGGATGCCAGTACTCAATGGTCTGTTGGACTACTTTTCAGCAGCCCACCACCACATAAGCAGCCCATTTCCATCACTGCACTCACGCATGCACTCTGTGGCAAAGCTCAGAAACTCATGCTTGTTTTCTTCTTTTATTTTGGAGGCAAGTATCACTTTTATACAACTTATGTTTTTCTCTGGCTACCCTTTGATCCCATGGCCTACAAATTAGTCATCACTGCCTATAGAATGAAATTCACATAACTATGAATCTACCTGAAATGAGGGCCATCTATCCCTCAACAAATTCCACAAAACTCACCTCTTCAAAATTGTACCACCAAAATGAAAAGGAAAAAAAAAAACTTAGATGTTAGAAATTCCTCAATAGAATTCACTCATGCATTTAATAGATCCAGAATGTTGAATCTGTGTACTATCTGAAAGGCCTATTTTGACTATCTGTAATTCTTCTCTAACCTTCTCACCCTTCTAACTGTTACTTGTTTATTCCATTCTTTAGACAAACTTCCAAAGCTTGCAAACTGTTGAATCTGTGTACTGTCTGAAAGGTCTATTTTGACTACATGTAATTCTTCTCTAACCTTTTCACCCTTCTAACCATTGCTTGTTTATTTCATTCTTTAGACAAACTTCCAAAGCTTGCAAACTCCCTCACTCAGGTGCTCACCATGTGACTATTCTAGCAATGTTCTTAGGTTGATACATCAAAGTGTTCCCAGAAAATTGAAAGTTAGTGCTGCAGCTCTCTGCAGTGCCTTACAAAACACTTAAAAACAAAAGAGAATCAGGTAATTGAACCTTCAAGCTATCTTCCCCTATCAGTCTCAGCTTAATTAAACATGCACAAAGTATTCACAGAGAGTGTTGTGTGGATAAGTTACTCCATCACCCCAAGATTTATAAAATCATTCGTTTAGCTAAGAGATTATGCCTGGCTTTAAATAATTTAGTACAACTGAACCTTATTCTAATCTGCTCCTCTGTGCATTGATTTGAATACTTCTAAAGTCAGGGTCCACAGAGAAGAGCTCCTTCAGGACAACAGTGAAAGACGAGTTGAACTTTCATGAATGTGCTGAGGTGGCTGCCCTAGAATATACAAAGTGGCATATTGATTATTTTTAATTAAAGTTACTTCAGAAACACCTGGTACAAGAAGAACCTCCTCTCTCTGTCCCCCTAAAAGCAGGAAATAAATCTCCTACATGAAAGGTACCCTCCTGCACCAGGAGTTATCCTTATCACCAGAGATAGGGAATTCAGGATTGAGAAGCTTATACGAACAAATGTTGTAGACTGTTTACTGATTTACTGCCCTAAGCCCAAACTCTGCTTAAATTCTTCACTGATTAAGCACCAAAGCCAAAGTTTGTCTTGTCAATTCCTCACAAATTTATTCTTTGTCTAAAAAGTATAAAAGCTGTCTGCTTTGGACATTTCCTTAGGTCCCATATCTGTGAGACTTCCACATGTACAGATTATTAATAAATTCTTTTTTTCCCTCCCATTAATCTGTCTTGTGTTAATTTACTTGTTAGATCAACCAGAAGAACTAACAGGAGTAGGGGAAAGACTGCTCCTCTCTTCAACAATACACATATACATGTATATAGATATAGTTAGAAACATCAATATGCTTCTAAAAATATATATATTTAATTTTGTATACAGAATAGGAGATGCAGTTCATTTTTTCTTTTCCTTTATGAAATCATGTTCTTTCAATTATTAGCAAACCAAACGCAGTAATATATTGAAAAGATCATACACTATGATCAAGTGGGATTCATTCCTGGTATGCAAGGTTCATTCAATATCTGTAAATCAATTAACATGATATACCACATAAAGAAAATGAAAAAATCATGTGGTTATACCAATAGATGTAGAAAAAGCATTTGACAAAATCCAGTATCCATTTCTGATTAAAAACACACAACAAAATGGGAATAGAGGAAACATATCTCAACATGATAAAGGTCACATATGATAAACACACAGGTAATAGCATACTCAATGAAGAAACGCTAAAAGCATTCTCCTTAAGGTAAAAAACAAGACAAGGATGCCCATTGTCACCACTCTTATTCAACATAGTACTGGAAGGCCTAGCCACAGCAATCTGATAAGAAATAAAAGGCATACAAATGGGAAAGGAAGAAGTAAAACTCATTATTTGCAGATGACATGATAGAGAACCCCAAAGATTCTACCAAAAAACTGTTGGAACTAATACGTGAATTTAGAATTTAGTTAAGTGGCAAGATATAAAATTAATATCCAGAAATTGGTTGCATTTTTATACACCAATAATGAACTATCAGAAAGA
>PVJL010021098.1:0-11058 GCA_004026885.1 Lyroderma lyra
CCACTTCCCCCCGGGCCGCCCGCCCTTTGGGAAGAAAGAGCGGTTTCGGGGAGGTGATAGCGGCCTGCTTCTCCCCCAGACAGCGTCCTCCCGCCACTGCTTCTGGGGGTGTATGCCTTAGCTACCTCAGGGGTCCGAAGAGGACACCCCTTGTGTGAGAAGCGGTGAGGGCGAAGTAGGGACGCGTGTCGTGTGCGGGGCCTGCAGCCCCCGGGAACAACAAAACCGTCGGTGGCGGGGGGGGGCGGGGGGGCGTGAGTTTGAGGACAGGGAGGGCGTGCTGAGAGGAGGAGGAAGGAGAAGGCACGAGGGTTTGGGGCAGTGGCGGGGGGTCCCACACAGCGGAGCCCTCCCTGCCTGAATTTTAACATCCGAGGGGCCAGAGGGAACCCTCAGTTTGGACCGCCTGCCCCATCGTTGTGGTTTCACCTGTGCAGGCCGACGTGCAGTCTGCTATGTCCCCATCTCCATGACAACCGGGCACGAGACATTCGCTCAGCCAGAACCCGGGGCTGACGCGTGCCTGGCGAACAGTTCGTTCCCGGTTCTGTGTCGGGTGGTGCCGATTCCTGGGCCAAGAGCTGGGTTTGCATGCGGTGAGCGGGAAGCAAAGGCCTTTCCTCGGGCAGAGGTCACAGGCCATTAGCCTGGGGAATGCAGGGTGGCCCTCCTGGGAAGTGAAAGATCCAGAAAGCCCACTCTGTGAGGCCAGGCATGGCTGCCCCAGCATGAGGCCAGTGGGAGTGTGTGTGGGGGGGAACTAGAAGGGGAAGGAAACCCAGGACGCAAAGACACATTCTCCCTCAGGACCTCCGTGGGCATCAGCCTGCTGACTCCCCGGGCGGCCCTCACCTGCTCCCTCATCCCTTCCCTTCCTGCTCACCCCCCGCCCCCCGCAAAAGGGGGTCCCTCACAACCCATCTTCCTCTTTGATGTGCAGAGGTGAATCACAGCAAATTATGTCACCTAAGGTTCCCCTGGGAGACCAAAGCGCTGAGCCCTGATTTTATGCACACCGAGTCACTAGGAGTCACACTTCGAAATGTTTCTAAGTCGAGTTGCAAGGTAAGACAATAAAAGAAAATTCCATCGTGGGAAGAATCCCATCCTTAAAGTCACCAAATGTTCCCAAGATCTGGGATACGTGTCACTTTGTCCCCTAACTTCTGGCCACATCATATTCAGGAGAATAGTTCCTTAGATGTCCCTCGTCTGTTCAGTAATGCCACTCCCCCGCCTTGTGCGGTGACTGTGAAGGCCGGCCTGGAATTGGCTTGCCAAGGGTAGCTCGTCACACAGGTGTGACTGGGACAGCCACAGACTCGTTTATGTAAATGAACACGCACGAATATGCAGGGATTCGAGGATACAGTTTTCCAAATGTCCTGAAAAATAAAGCCCGGTACGCTCCTCCACGTGGCAGCTCCTCCATTGGGTAGACGCGTCAGAGCACGTCAACGCAATGTCTTGAATCCCCAACACGTGCGAGGTGTCACCTGTACCTAATTTCGTTGAGTCCGTGCAAAGACGGGCATTGTCCTCACTTTGCAGGTGATGTGACTGAGGGTGGGCGGATGATCTGAGGTCGGGGGAGGTCGGGGGTTCGAGTTCCCGGACTTGCACCCCCCCACTGCGTAGAGCTCTGCATGGATGCCTCCCTGACGAGTAAAGTCACCTCTCCAGCGGAGAGCTTTGCCTTGGCGTGGAAGAGTTTCGTCATGACACTGTTCTAGAGGCCTGGTAGATGAAAGTGAACTCACTGGTTGTGTGGGTGGGGTGCAGACTTTCCACACTCCCCTCTGCCTTTTGGTCCCTCCTGAGTGACCCCTGGGCCCTCTGGACTCCCCCTAAAAAACACCACCCTGTAGCATCCTCTTAGACTAATTGTTTTGGGTTCATTTGAAGGATCCCTCCAGAGTTTGCGCTCTTGTTTTGGTCTTTGAGTACTTATTGAGTGCCAAATCCGCCAACATCCCACCAGGCGGACGACGACTCAGGTTGCCCTCAGAACTGCCTGCTGAGGGGTGCTGGGGGGAGGTGTGATGTCAGACCATGGGCTTGTGTTTCCGGGTTGCCCCTGTGACAGCAGGCTCTTCCATTCAACTCCCTACAGTAAGTCCTCAAATGCCACCCTTAAGAAGCACTGCAAATGGTTGAGGTATGGCAGCGGTGTTGTGGTTATAGCAAATAAAAGGGCTTGTATCACTTAGCGATCCATACTGAAGTACCTATGGGTGCAGTGATAAAGTTATTATTTCAACATTATCCAGGGAAGGGGGATCGGTAGGGTAACAGACAAAACGTTTGTTTTGTTGAAACCGGTAATGGGTGCATACGAGTTTGTTATAACATATTTTCTACTTAGGATAGGTTTAAAATTTTCAAAATGTTTAAGATAGATAGACAGATAAACAGAAAAACAGACAGGTAGATAATGGGTATAGGCAAAAAAAAAAAAAAGTCGGCACTAGGTCCTTGCCCCAGGACCACCCTCTTCTCCCCACTCAACTTATTGTTTCTCAAGTGTCCATTCTGCTGCTCTCTGACAGGTCCAGTCCTTTTCCTGGAGTGGGTGAAGCCTTTAGACCCGCTTCTCTGACTTGTTGACTAGAATTCTGCCTCTACGCACAGCTTTGCCTGTACCTTTGATTTTGGCCCCTCCCACTGCTTAGAGTATGATGTGTTTCTCCACAAAGTTTTGTCACAGAACCTTCACCTATTCAGTTCACCATGGGAAATGTGAACAATTAAAACTTCTCTCCAGAGTTCAGGCGCTTCATGATCTCCCATCTTACAGATGAAAAAACAGATTGTCTAATTTTCTTCCAGATTGCCCAATTTGTTGGAATATAGTTGCTTGTGGTATTTTCTTACAATTTTTGTATTTATGTGGTGTGCACTGTCACGTCTTCTCTTTCATGTCTGATTTTATTTATTTGGTTCTTCTCTCTTTGTTTCTTGATGAGTCTGGTTTAAGGTTTGTCAATAGTCTTTATCTTTTTGATAAAACAGTTCTTGGTTTCATTGATCTTTTGTATTGTTTTTCTTTTATTTTATCGATTTCTGCTCTGATCTTTATTATTTCCTACTTCGTACTCACTGTGGGCTTTTTGCTGTTCTTTTTCCAGTTCCCTTAGTGTAAACTAGATGGTTTATTTGAGATTTTTCTTGTGTCTTTTGGTAGGCCTGTATTGCTATGAATTTCCCTCTTGGGACTGCTTTCTCTAGGTCCTTTGGGTCATTGTGTCTTCATTGTCATTTATCTCAAGGTATTTTTTATTTCTTCCTTGATCTCAAGCAAATGTATTTTTAAGGATAAAGGTTCCACCGTGCAAACTTCACAAGATCAGGAATTGGGAGGCCTGGGTGCTGGTCCCACTTAGCCATTGTGTCACCCCAGGAGATGGCATTGCACATTGCTGAACCTTGCAGATAAAAAGAGGGAGCTAAATAAAAGAACTTTCCAGATTCCTTTGA
Organism: Lyroderma lyra; assembly: GCA_004026885.1. NCBI lineage: Eukaryota > Metazoa > Chordata > Mammalia > Chiroptera > Megadermatidae > Lyroderma > Lyroderma lyra. The sequence goes on from PVJL010021098.1 coordinate 3,478, forward strand.
TGATAGCATGTTATAAGCCTAAGTTAAAACCATAGCTCTCTCTTTATAAACTCTATACTTCCTTATATCTCCATAGAATTTTCTAGTTTTATTATCTTTGCCTCCACACATGCCAAGTGAGAATATATATGGGAACATTCAGTGATGATAATGAAAGAACAGCTCTTCCAGATCTTTACATGTGGAATTTCTAATCTGTGCTCCATAGCAAGCATATTAGAGTTAGATTACTGCTAGCAATTAAGGGGAGAGAATAATAATTAAGCAGGCAGAATCACACAAGATGAGACACAGTTTTTACCACCAATAGAATACAGGTACCATATATGAGGCGTGACAATTAGGTTTGTGAACTCATCCTAGAAAAATTGCTACATACCTCATTGCTGAATATCACTATGGTCACCTACGAAGTCCTGCCCTTGGGAAGCTGTGATACCAGCCCCTAATCTCCCCTTCAAAGCAGTGTTGTCATATGACCTTTGATGGCCTGAATGTCATCAAAATGTCTTTCTTTCAACATTTCCTCTCTCTTTGGGTAAAGAAAAAAATCATTTGTGGCCATATCAGGTGAGTAGGGAGGGTGTTTCAATACCGTTATTTGTTTACTGGCTAAAAACTCCCTCATACACAGTGCTGTGTGAGCTGGTGCTTTGTCGTGATGCAGGAGCCATAAGTTGTTGGTGAAAAGTCAGGTTGTTTTCCTCTAACTTTTTCACACAGACTTTTTCAGCACTTCCAAATAGTAAACTTGGTTGACTGTTTGTCCACTTGATACAAATTCATAATGAACAATCCCTCTTATAGCAAAAAAGGTTAGCAACATCGTTTTGACTCTTGATTTGGACTGATGGAACTTCTTTGGTCCTGGAGAATTGGCTGACTTCCATAGTGCACTTTGACACTCTGTTTCAGAATCATATTGGTACCCCCGTGTTTCATCACCAGTGATAACACAACCCAAAGCATCATCTTGCCTCTCCAAAAGGTCTTGGCAAACTTCAACTCTCCTTTGCTTTGGTTCACCAGTGAGCTCCTTCGGGACCATTTTTGCACTCACCTTTCTCATCCCAAGATTTTCAGTGAAGATTTTCCTAACTGTTTCTCTGTCAATTTTTACTTGGTCTGCTATGCTTCTTACAGTCAGCTGATGATTCTGACACACAATTTGACAAATTTTTACAATGTTTTCATCAGATCTGCTCATTACTGGCTATCCTGACCTCTCTTCATCAGTGACAATTTCTCTCCCCTCAGTAAAACGTTTAATCCATTTGTACACTGTTTTCTTCATGGCATTATCCCCATAGACTTGGACTAACATGTTCCTGATTTTACTTCCACTCTTTCCAATTTTAACAAGAAATTTAATGTTTGTTTTTTGCTCTAATTCAAGCTCTGACATTCTCATGATGGCACACAAGAACACACAACAGCAATAATGAACACCACTCAGCAAAACACCGCCACATGTTGACACGAACACAGCTGTGAGACACAGATATAACAAGGTTATGAAACCTTACTGAGTTGTTTGTACAGTGCTGCCGATGTAAGCGCATGGTGGCGAGTTCATGAATTTAATTGTCAGACCCTGTGTACAGAATATATTGGGGGAGAGGGGGCGTCGTTTGTGGCAAGTTTGTAATAGAAAATACAAATTTTCCAGCTAAAAGTCTGTCTATATTCAAGGGTGATTATACAGGGCAAAGGAAAATAAGAATGAGAGTAATTGAGGCTGCCAGGGGTGCGCTGAGGTCAAGTGCAAAGGCTATTATTAAACCTAGTTATTGTCATGCTTTAACGCTCTTCCACAACTCTGTCACTGAACTGCCCCCACTGGGTCACTGGCAGTCTATTCCAGAAATCCCAGAGAAAGGATCTAAGTGTCCATAACATTTTCTCCTTGGTTATGCTAAGATTTAAATATAAGCAAAGAACAAAACACTTCCCTATGTTTCCTCTTTGATAACAGCACTTGCCCCAGCTCTGGCTTTGCTAGCCTGACAAGGACCTTGAGGTTTTCCCTAGGCTCACAGGAAGCAAAGGGGGTAGAGGATTCAGTATTTACAGTGTTCCCCAGCCAAAGATGCCAGCTCCCAAGTCCCCTCTCATCTAATCTAATGGAATAATCCATCGGAGGGAGGGAGGGGCCCTGTCACCCCAGACTCCAGGCAGGTCATGTAAATAGTGTAATTTAAAGCCGGGCAGTTCGCCGGGGGTCTTCCTGCTCTGGGCAAAGCTCATAAGGACCACGCTACCGACAAATGGACTGCGTATTATTCTTGCAGCGCTGGGAAAAGACCATCACTCCTGCTATTCTAAAATGCTTCTTGAGATATCAGAGTAGAATGTTTGAGAGAGAGAGAGAGAGAGAGAGCGCACGCGCGAGCCAGCAAGCTTAAACTCGAGGGGGCATCTCCTCCCCACTGTATGACTTTGACTCCCCATTCTGAAGTCAATGCACTATTGCAAATGCCGAGGCCTATTACAATAACTGCTCTCTGATGAAAATTGCATTTTAAATAACTTGACCCTTTCTCATTAAGGACACGGCTCATCTGACCCAGAGAATTCCTCTAGTAGAAAACGATCTTTGACACACAAGATACTCCATGAAAGCTACCCGTGGAGAGCCTTGGCTTTCAAGGTGGCATTGGGCAGCCTCCCACCCCACCCCCACGGCTGGGCTGACCCACAGGTCTTGAGCCAACAGCAGAGGGCGCTATGGCCCCGGAGTCCCAGGAGCAAGGGCTGCTCGGGGCGCGATTTCTGTTTCTCTTCTGCCCCCGCGTTTGGTCTCACAGAGGACATGGCTTCATAGAAAAATGTTTTCCAGCTCAGCCAGGCAGGGAGATGAGCATCCCCGGACGAAAATAAAAGGCAGACGTGGAAGCCCATACGGTGTCCGTCGGCTCCGTGGCAAACCCCGGCCCCCGGATTAAAGGGGGAGCCGAGTGCCCGGCGGCCTTGGTGCAGAAGAAAACTGTGGTCAGGACGTGCTCATCTCAGTAACGAAGCTGGCCCCCGTCGCCTGCCTGCACACGGCTTCTGCCATGAGTGGAGGTGTCAGGGGACTTGTATTCGTCTGCAAAGGCCCTTGTATTCGTCTGGAAAGTCGGGCAATGACGTGCGCCCCGGGGCGTCCCGCGTAGACCCGGCAGCGCGCGACCCACGCGGGCGCTCTCCCCGGCCGCGTGTCTGCCTTTTCGGGCAGCATTCTCCCTCCGTGGTGTTAACTGAGCCACAGTCCCTGCCCCCAAACGCCCCATGACCCCGGATCAGCAGCAGCGGCAGACGGGAGTGTGAGTCGCAGTCACGTGTGGGGCTGCTGGCGCATGCTCAGTTCTCAGCCGTGTTGGCCCCGGGATTTTGGTTGCAGGCTCGCTCCACCCACAAGGCTCAGCCCAGGGCACATTTTTCTGGGGTTCTGTGCAGATGCTATCCTCCCATCCAGGCTCGGAGGGGGTGGTGCTGGTCACAGTGTATTGGACATCTGGTGACCAGGGACAGGGAAACCTCTCCCCCTGCATCTGGATGAGCCATGGGGAGTCGTCTGATCTCTAAAGGACATCGGGGCTTTTTATAAGACTGAAGGCGCCCTGCTCACGCTTTGCTCATTGAGCCCCTGTAGTCTTTACACTTCGTACAAGTCCAGGAGGATTTAGAGCGAGCAGTACTAAGGGGGAAGCGTCCCTGATCATCCAGTTTAGACTATATATTGAAAGGACAGAAGTGAGCAAGGAGAAGCATTTACTAAGTAAATAACGTGAACTTCAAGTAGAAGGAGCACAGAGGCTCCAAATCTGCAGAATGTGGTTCCTCAGGTGGGGAAACACCTTGAGGGGCTGGCCAGGCACGGACGCCAGGTCCAGCCCTTGGCCCACCGGCCTTCATTTTTGACAAGGAGGTGAGACAGGCTCCTGGTGTCAGCCTGGCTTCCAGAATCCCGAGGGCTGTGACCAGCCCTTCCTGGCCCGAGACCGGACTCTGCCACTTCGCCATGGGTGGGTATATTTTTCTGGGGAGGAATCTCTAAAATTCCTGTTTTACTCTATGATTGTATGTTTGGGAGGTATGCAAATGAGAAGTCATCAATAACTAATAAAAGTTTCCTTTTGTGTAGCAGTGTCTTGAAGATTTCATGGTCTGAATGAAGAGCTGTAGGTGTGCATTTGGCAAATTGGCTTTTTAGTGCCTTCTGAAAGTGGGGTGTGACCAGCTTAGCTCGTACTGGTGGCAGGTTGTATCAGGAAGTGAGCCAACTGCATTGATCCGGTGCTCAGCGAGTTATCGTCCGTGCTTGTTACTCCCCAGGGATCCCGTACTCGCACAGTAACGAACAAAGCTGATCCTCGTGGAGTCAAATCCTAGTGAGGAGAGACAAATAAACAAATTATGAATGTAATCAAACAGCCAAATCGGAATGGCTTAAATCACTCAGGGATTTATCTTTTAATCCCAATGAAAAGTCCAGAGGCCAGCCGGTACTGGTGTCGGTTTACTGGTTTAAGAATGTTAGGTCTGAGGCCTCTGCAGTCCTTTCGGCCTTTTCCTCAAGGTCGTTGCCTCAGCTCCAGGAATCAAGTTCTTTTTCTAGGAAGAAAGAAGGTGGAAGTGCCTAGGACATAACTGCAGCTGAGTCTACCGCTCTAATGAGGATCTTTTGCAGAAGCCCCACCTGACTACCCTGCTTATGTCTCATTGGCCAGTTTTTGTCACTTGACCATTCCTCTCTGCAAGGAAAACTGGGAAATGTAGTTCTTCAGCTAGGTATTAACACCTTCCTCCCACAATCCAATCAGAAGATACAGGATATAAACAACCAACAGCCTTTGCCTCTCGGATACATAATACGATCAGTTGGAGGGCATGTTGCTGAGGAAACTTTTACACGCTCCCCTTGGATCTTTAGCTGTAAAATAGTGATGACGTGTTTGATCAATATTGACTGATTTACTGCCATCTTTCTAGAAAAAAAAATGCCTCCAACATTCGATATCTCAATAGCTTTTCCGTGGACTAATCTATCGGTTCTTTATGTCAATAAGAAAAACCATGGCTCCAAAGAAAGGGAGAGTTAAGTGGGTGTGACTGCCTTCCCTTATTTCACTCAACCCAGTTTGAAAATGGGGAAGGGAATCCTTCCTTTTTATGGTGAAATAGCATGCGGCCTGAGCAAGCTTAATTACAGAATGATGAAATTAGGCCGTTAGCGTGAGACCTTCAGATGAATTATAATTAGTCTGAGGTGCTGGCTATCGACTGTCAAGAAGGGAGCCTGAGGATGGCCCTTGGTCCTGGGGTAACAGAACCTCTAAGCATGGTGAGATGGAATTTCAGTCTGTACCTCCATCAGCATGTCTCCTGTTCAGCCTCTGAGCAATCATAACCACTGCCATTGTGTAATGAGATGGCATTTTACCTGACGCAGAATTGCAGGGTGCAAAAGGACTTCACTCTGTGCTTTACCTCTACAAGAGGAAAATCCCCCTGCACGTTGTTTCTGAGGTATGGAGGTGGGGGGTGGGGCCAGGGCGTAGAGCACGTTTTTCCTGACTCCTGTAACCCACTACGTCCAAACACAGCCCCCTACAGGTAGCACACAGCTCACGTGCCTGTCACCTGTTGTTCACCAATGCTCTAGGATGGAGTGCTTTGTTTCAGTCCCATAATCATGCTGAAGGTCATACGAGTATTGAAGCTGGGAGATTGAGATCCTACCATGAGGCCCCAAAGAATCTTTATAAACCCAAAACATTGTCATGGGTGCCCTTGGCCAGGCAGTCCTAGGGACAATCAAGGATCTACTTGGGGAATGATTTGCACACCGTGTGTGTGTGTGTGTGTGTGTGTGTGTGTGTTGGCAGGAGGGAGGCAGGAATTGTTGCTGTCTGTTGTGGTATGTTTGAGAGCTAGAGATTTGGGCTGGAACTGTGACAGATGTCCACTGCTAATTTGTGAGGGTCATCTAGCCTGAAGGACAATGAGAGTTTAAAGCTGAAGGAGTCTCAGACAACTAGTCCAACCTCTTCATTCTGCACCCAAGAACACAGATGCCCATCTACCCCACCAGGAGCTGGCATCGCTATAGGAGGAAACCACAGCCAGGGAAGAGGTCATAGTGCCTAAGCAAGTGTCAGAGAGGGCACTCCTGTCCCCTCAGGGCTGGGCCCACAGGACTGTTGAGGGACAGGGCGTCACAGATGATTCCAAAGCTGGTAAAACGAACGAAAACCAACAACAACAATAAAAGTCTTCTGGCCTCTTTTAAAAATGATTCAATTTGACTTTGATAGGATTCCAGTTAGTGAATGAAAGGACAGTGTTTCAGGCTATCACTGCAAAGTCACGGAGCTGTCCCCGTGGGGAGCTGGGGACAGGAGGGGTGGCAGGGCATTGCAGGAGACAGGGTTCAAGTGTCACTGGAGGCCAGATCCATACACACTTGTTGACTGCCCTACAAATTCACCTAGGTGGGATTTAGAGATGATTTTTGGAAGGGATTCAGTCTTCAATTTCCTCCTTTTGGGTCTCCTAGTGATTACTTACTGGCTCCACTCCTTCAACCAATCTGTGTTGGCCACTTCGACCACAGATACACATCATAATGAACAATGTTCCTCTCGGGGGAGCTCACTGTAGGTCAGGGGCTGCGCTGGGTGCTTTCTGTGTGCCGTCCGGCTGCACTCTCACGAAGTCCTGTGACACAGGTACCATTGGAGTCACCATTGTGTAGATGAGGAAATGACCCCCCAGTTACACAGCCAAGGAGTGGTGGAACCAGAATACAAACAGGGAAGACACGACCTTCCCTCCTCTCTACTCGTTCTTCCTGGGTCCTCTCCGTCTTCATTAACAAGAGAATCTGTGGGCGCGCTCCATGACTGCCTTGTTCTGCACTTAAACACGCCCCGTGTTTTCCAATGCGTTTGATCGGCGCCTCCCCATCTGGCCAAGGCTCCCTCATCAGCGCTGCTGCCCTGGGACCAGAGCGGAGGTCCCCGTCCCTCTGTCGGGGCCGGGGGGGGGGTGTCCGCAAATCCTCCTGCTGCTTCTCCAGGCAGGTGTGTCAGCAGGCTTCTTCGCACCGAGAGCCCCGCAGCGCACAGAGAAGCTTCCTTGTCTCCTCTGGGTGAAGACACACCATAGTCAGAGCCGAAAGAGGAGCCGGACTCTGTCTCTCAGCACCCACCCTCGGGGGGCCCAGAGGAACGCGGCCGGCACAAGCCCTTCCCGGGCCCCACCAGCAGCACGAGGCAACAAGCATCTCCAGCAGACTCCGTCATGTGGATCCAGTTCTTTCTGTGCCATGTCACTCCACTGGGCCTGGAAAGGGGAACCAAGTGTCTTGTCTGTGGGCACCGTTGCCAGACAGACGCAGACAGACGCAGACAGGCGCAGACAGGCGCAGAAAGGCGCAGACAGACGCAGACGGGCGCAGTCGGGCGCAGACAGGCGCAGTCAGGCGCAGACAGAGCAGACAGGCGCAGACAGGCGCAGACAGAGTAGACAGGCGCAGACAGGCTCAGATAGGCGCAGTCAGGCGCAGACAGAGCAGACAGGCGCAGACAGGCGCAG
>PVJL010021099.1:0-11055 GCA_004026885.1 Lyroderma lyra
TTCTGCATCAACTGAAATGACCATATGGTCTTTATCTTTGATTTTGTTTATGTGGTGTATCACATTGATTGATTTTCGTATGTTGAACCATCCTTGTGCTCCCGGGATGAATCCCACTTGATCATGATGTATGATCTTTTTGATGCATTGTTGTATTCTGTTTGCTAATATTTTGTTCAGGATTTTTGCATCTGTGTTCGTTTCCAAATTTTTCATTGTATTTTTCAATATTGCTATAATGAACATGTATTTATTTTATACTCAAAATTCAATATACTAAAAATGAAAAAAATAAAAGAAAGAAAAATTAATTCATAGAAACCAGTCTACTAAGTTCTCTGTTCTTAGCTAGGGGAAGTGGCTCATTCACAGCATAGGTATCTACAAGATAATCCCATTTTAGATTACCCCTACACTTACTCCTTAGAAAAACAGGGCAGCAATGATTCTCTCTGTTATTTCTACACAGCCTTGTCATGGAGATTATTTACATAAATACAGGTGGAAGTGTTCAGCCCCTTGATAACTGACATTGTATTTCACCACAGAAATCAGAACAAAAATATTTATCCACCTTTTTAGATTTTTTCCAAGTCATTCCTTTCCATGGAAAGACATATAGGTTTGCCCTGTATGAACACCCAGGAACTCAGAGAATTAGACATTAAGATATCTCTATAGGTTTGCCTTTTATTTGTACTCTCACTTGTTCATCACTTCGTACACAGTTCTGCTTTTACTGGCATCATACTCATGTATGGTTAATTACTTTATAAGATGAAAATAAAAACTGTTTTGAGAATTTCTAAAATAAAAAAGTGTGAAGTGATACAGCTAAATAAGGCATATTTTCTTTTGCTTAGACATAGCTTCCACATTAGTGAAAGTTTGAAAAGTAAACACTATAAATGTGAGTGGTTATTCCTCAACAAAAGCAGCTCTGCTAACTGGAAAATAAACCAATAACTGGAATTATTAATCAGTGAAAACTCTAGTGGTGACTTTATGTGGTGGACACACTAAGTAACTGGATGTAGACTTACCTTTCTTGTGCACAATTATATAATAGATACAGCTGCAAAGAGGCTTTGTTATGAAATTTAACACTATAGAGGATAATTGTACCCATACTTAATTTGTTTCCTAGAGTAGCAAAAATCTTTAAAATTGCTCAACAACCATAAATATATTTTGGTAGACACAGATTGAAATTAAGGAGCTGAGTCATCTATTATTTTTGCTAGAACTTGCAGTTTATTGTTAGACTGATTGGGGTGACACTGGTTAGCAAAAATTACATAGGTTCCAGGCGTACAATTCTACAGTACATCATCTATGTGTTGTGCTACGAATTCATCATCCAGAATCAGTTCTCCTTTCATCACCATAAATGTGACTCCCCTCCCTCCTATCCCACCCCGTTCCTGCTCACCCTCAGGTAACCAATAAACTGTTGACTGTGTCCATGAGTTTTGTTTCTTTGTTGCTTTCAGTTTTATATTCCACCTATGAGTAAAGTAATATGGTTCTTGGTTTTTTCTGTTTGGCTTATTTCGCTTAGCATGATGATCTCAAGATCTATCCATGTTGTCACAAATGGCAGTATTTCATCTTTTCTTACAGCTGAGTAATATTCCACTGTGTGTATGGACCACAGTTTCTTTATCCAGTCATCTATCAAAGGACACTTTGGTTATTTCCATGTCTTGGGCACTGTGAACAGCACTGCAATGAACATTGGGGTACATAAGTCTTTGCAGACTAAGGTTTTTGGTAAGATGGCAGTGAGAGAGGGGATCCTTGAAATGTCTCCTGGAAAATATAATTGAAACACTGGGATCCAACATGGGAATCCATGAGTGGCACAGTCTCAGCTGAGAGATTCATATATCACAAGAAAACACCTCAAGGTCAGAGAAAGTGGGGGGAGGGTGAATGGGACAGGAGGGAGGGAGCATAATGGAGCAGACACATGTCTGTGGATCACTACTGGACTGGGAATGACTGAAGAAACTAGGAGGGAGCCAGGACACACTGGCCGAGGGGCAACACGATACCAGGTGGGGGGCAGGAGGAGACCAAGTGGCAATGGGAGCATAGGCAAAAGTGGCTGAAACCCTGTGAGACTGTGGGTGAGGTGAGCCAAGCAGCAGCTTGTGAGGGCCCCAGCCTGGGAGGGTCTGAGCCTGCATAAAACATCTGAACTGCCCTGGGCAAGAATAGGGCCCCTAGCTGCAGCATCACATGACCACAGGTTGGCTTTGGGTGAGTTTTTTTTTTTAAATCAACACCAAGTACACCTCCTTTCTCTTTAGGTCCAAACAGAAAAAGGAAAGGGAAATGGAAATAGGAGGAGTGAAGATGCAAGGTAGAAGGTGGAAGTTAGATATAAGTCAGAAGCTCTGTATCAGGGAAGCGTCTACTGTCTCAAAAGCAGAAGAATGAAATTGAAACCACTGAAAGAAAGATCAACAGTACTTTTGGGTGACTTCAGCTAAACCTGCCATTTACTGTGTTTTAAAAAATAATTCTTGTTTTTGCTTGTATAATTTTTATAGAATCTTTTAATGTGATTTTTAATTGATTTTAACATGTAAAATGCAAGCCCTGATTTAAAGATATTTTTTCATTCTTAGACATTTAGAAGACTAACTCTGTTGAATCAACAGCCATAATTATTAGGGACTCTGGATTTCAAGTTGTTGGGTCTTAGAAATAGTATGGGCAGCTACTCTGGTTATTCTGTCTCTGTATCTCTAAGATGTGATTAATGGAGATCTCAAAGTAAATATTATGTTTAACTACATTTTCATAACTGGAGAGAATATGGATAGCACATTTTATAGGTATGATTTAGTCTGGGATAGATGATGTAATTCAGTTAATCACCATAAAAGGATTACACAGTTAAATCATTCAGATTACTATTCGCCATTAGTAAAATGAGGGCATGAATAAGACAGAAGTAGAAGAAAATGGTACCAAAAAAGACTCTTTTCAGTACTTAAAAATTCTTTTATGCTTTTCTGGTACAATTTCTGATGAGAATGAAAAGGTTACCATATAGCTGTGCAAAATAAGCCATTAAGAGAAATTCTGAACAATCTCACTTCCCAACAAGTATTTTTTGATTCATGCATTAAATTCTCTTTCTTTTTCATTAGGTCTTGATTACTATGCCAGCCGTGTAGAGAACACACTACTGAATGACAAAGGATGCCAATGACAAAGGAGTAGTGATCCTTTAGAAACCTTAAAATATATCACTGTTTTCCCATTAACTACTTATTTTTTTTTAATTTACTTTTAGGTGGGGAAGTGGGAGTTGGGAAATGAAACTCCTCTTAGAGATTCATGTAATTTCCTTTTATCAGAATATTTACTCACAGCTCTCCCACCAACTCACAGAAACACACAAATTCCTACTGCCAATCATCATTCTGTAAAGACCTATTCATAAATCACTGAAAATATTTAAGTATTCCCAGGCACATACAATTTATTAAAGATTAATATTAGACAAAAATGTAAGTGATGCAATATCTTCTACTTTTTTCTTCCTTCACAACTTCCTCTAAACAAAATTCTCTGTTATCTTCATCAATATCACTGACAAATGTTGAAAAAAGGAGAAAGTACATGGCTTTCTCAATACTAACAGCTTTTATATCTCTTTCACTATTCAACCTATTGCAATTAGATTGCCTCTCTTGTTCATGCAGTTGTTTTTCCAAAGAATGCCTTAAACACCCAAATCAATGAATTCTCATTCTTCATTTTAAAGTTTTATTTTTCTTTTCCCTCTTTATTGAGGTATAATTGGTATACAGAAACCGTACATACTAATGTATACAATTTGGTGAGTTTAGGCATATTTATACACTCATCACCACAGTTCAGGTAACAAACATATTGATCACGTCCAAAAGATTCTCTGTGTCTCCTTTTTGGTGTTAAGAATACTTACCATGATTTACCCTCTCAACCAATTTTTAAGTTCACAATACCTTATTGATAACTATAGGCACTATGTTCATCAGTAGATCTCTGGAACTTACTAGTCTTGTATAACTGTAACTTTATACCCATTGAACAACTCACCATTTCTCTCTCCCCTCCATCCCCTGGTTCTACAATTCTATTTTCCACTTACATACTTTTGATCATTTTAGATGCCTCCTATGAGCGAAATTTCTACTCAATCTCTATGAGACCATTGAGATAATGACCCCTGTTTTTTCTAAAATCTCTTTTTCCTTGGTTGTAGTAATAACATATCCTGATTCTCCTGTATGTGAATGTTCTTTCAATGGCTCCCTTTTCTTCTCCAGCTCCCAAATATGGATATTTCTCAACACAACATCCTTGTCTATCTTCTTGTTTTTCATTTCCTCACTTAACTGAATCTTCTATTTCTATGACTAGACATTTTTTGGCCTTGATGTAGTGACTCCCAAATTTCATCTCATGTCTTAAACCCTTTTCTGAGTGTCAGACCCATATTATTGGGTCTGTTGAACAGCTTCACACATTATAAATATATCCATTTAATGCAGTGCCAATAAAATTTTTAAGTGAATTTTGGGGAGGGGGATTGGGGGAAGCAATTCTAAAGTTCATCTACAAGAATCAGTGTGCTATAAGAGCTAAAAAAAACAGTGAGAGCCCTATCAGATATTTTGTAAAGCCACAATTATAAACAATCAGATCTATGTAACACAATAAGTAATCCAGAATTTTTTACCTATGTGGTATGTATGTATGCATATATAAATATGTATGTGCATTTATATCAAATATATACAAGGGCTGTCTGGAAAATACCCAGCCATAAATGTGTCTATTTTTTGTATTACATGGCTATATACTTTCCAGACAGCCCTTGTATATATTGTTGATAAAAAATTATACTACTTAAACTCACTGGAAAAATTCTAGATTATTTAACAAATAGTGTAGAAGTATTTGGTTAACCATTTGGAAAAATAAAATTAGATATTTTCCTCACATATCTTAATGTAAAATAAATTCTAGGTGAAATAAATGTCAACCTGTAAAAATGAAACCATAAGGATACAAGAATCAAATATAGAGGTGTGTTTATATAATTGCAGTACAAGGAAGAGCTTCATAATTATGACACCAAAGTTAAAAAGCATAAAGGAATGGATTGATGTATTTGGCAACATAAAAAGTACAGAAAAAATTCTGACATCATAAAACTCCATGAGTAAATTTAAAAGGCAAAAAATAAACTGGAAAATATAGTGTTAATATCCTGATCAATAAACTATCTCTCTATCACAGATATAAAAGACAATATATGATATGATTCCAATTATATAAAGTTTCCAGCAAAGACGAACTTACAGAGTCAGAGAACAGAGCCGGGGAATCAGAGATGTGATTGGAGATTGACTGCAAATGGGCTCAAGAAAAATTTTTGAAGTCATGAAAATATTCTAAAATTGGATTTTAGTGATGGTGATGGTTATGCAACTTTATAAAATTTACTATAAATCATCAAATTCTACATTTATAATTGATGAATTTTCTGATATATAAATGAAACCCAATGTAAGTGTTCATTTAAAAAAGGTCTCAGGAAAGAACTGTTTGTATTTTTGAAGTCAAATGAAAAATACTTCTCATGGATAAATGGTATAATTATATGTTATTAATTGAATTCTCATTTAGGGAAACACTGAGAAATACAAAGACAATGCAGCCTAATTCCTTTATCTTGAAGTTGAGGAAAGTAAAGTCCAATGAATTAAATACTTTGCCTGCAGTCACATTATTAGGTAGTGGAGGATTTAGGACTTGAACCCAGTTTACCTGACTACTAGTCTGATGTCTGTCATATTATACTATGCTGTCTTTCATGATAATGAATTTACAATGCTCTAATCTAAATTCCAATGAAACAAAATTCCAATGAATTCCAATGGAAACCAGAATTCCAATGAAACAAAAACAATCATGTACTTAATTATAATATATGGATTGTTGTAATAACCAACATTTGTACATGTGGGAGATCATTAATGCAGTAGAGGAACGTTCTTTGTTATGATGACTTGATGTGGGAGACTGTTTAGTTGGAGTCATTAAGAATCAAAAGATAAGTCAATAAATATTGGTGAGGATGTCAAGAAAAGGGAACCCTTTTACACCATTGATGGAATGTAAATTGGTGCAGCCATTATGAGAGACAGTATGAAGGTTCCTCAAAACATTAAAAATAGAACTACCATATGATCCAGCAAGCCCTCTTCTGTGTATCTTGGGCTATGAAATCAGTACCTCAAAAAGGTATCTGCACTCCCACAGTGATTGTAGCATGATTCACAATAGCCAAGATCTGGAAACAACCTAAGTGTCCACTGACAGATTAATGGATAAAGAAATTATAATATCTATATCTATATCATCTATATCATCTATACCTATATATCTAATGTATTATTATCCATCCTTAAGAAGGAGATCCTGCCATTTGTGACAACATGATGAACCTGGAAGACATCATACTAAGTGAAACAAGCCAGAGACAGGGAGACAAATAATATGATTTCACTTGTATGTGGAATTTTAAAAGGTTAAAAACAAAGAAGCAGAGAGTAGAATGGTGAGGAGGTGGGGAAAATGGGGAGATAATTGTCAAAGGGTACAAAGTTGCAATTACATAGGATGAATAAGTGTAGAGATTTAACATATAGCACAATGATAATAGTTAACAATACTAAACTGAGTTTTGCAAATCTGCGAAGTAGATTTCACGTATTCTTATCACACACACAAAAAAGTTAACTATGTGAGGAGAAGATATGTTAATTAGCTTGACTGTAGTAGTCATCTTACTCTGTACATGTACAAGGGCTCTCCAGAAAGTATCCAGCCATGTAATATGAAAAATAGTGGCATTTATGGGTGTTTCTGGAAAGTCCTCGTACATCAAAACATCATGTGTACCCTTTAAATATCTTTATTATTAAAAATAGAATAAAAACAAACATATTTCTTTTAAAATGCTTTACTAAATGTTTTGAGGATTTCAGATTTGAAGTCCAGTAAGCTGTAAAGCAAGTAAAAATGCATGCAGTTTTAAAAAGCTATTATCAGGAGTTGCAGCATATAAAATACCTTGAGAGCTTCCTTCAGACAAACAGATGGATACTTCATCATTTCTGTCATTATCCTCTCCTACTTCAGGACCAGCTTCCTCTCCTGGTATTAGTGCAGACAAGGAACCAGACTCTGGCTGCTCAGAAAAATCAGCAGGACCTCCTCTTGGAGGTGGAACTTCGATCCCCATTAAACGATATTTTCTTCTTCGATTTCCAATCCAAGTCTTTATAAGAGAAATACAAGAGGAAGTTTTGTAAACATAGGAAACTTAGCAGTTCTGGCCATTAAAATAATGAATGTATGCTGCATAAAATATGATTACAAAAGAATAAATATGTACCTAGAATAATGAACTGTTATTACTCCATAAGCAAAAATAAAATATCTTGATTTTAACATCATTAACAGGAAGATATTTATCTAAATATTAAGACTTTCAAACAACATGCAGTCCATTGTAGAAAAAAAACCTTTTTGTTGGTTTTGTTTGTTTGTTTCTTGGAGAAAATAGACCACTAAATATTTCAAAAGGTACATGAATTGGTTCTTTTCCTAAAGGGACCAGACATACAGCCCTAATTATTAATATAATTCATTACCATTTCCAATCTTGCTCCTTCTAGGTGAAAATGTGCCTATTAACTTTAGCTCCATAATGGTTACCTGGGTATTTCAAGTATTCTAAAATTTCATTTTATTGGATTTATAACCATTTTTTAAAACATTTTATATTAAAATAAGTTTAGAGTCACAGAAATTTGCAAAGTTAGGTCTCCTTCACTCAGTTTCCTCCAATTTACCTTTTATATAATTATAATACAATAACAAAAGCAGGAAAATGATATTGTACAATATATGTATACACTTCCATGTTCCTTTATCAGTTTCTTTTTCCCCTCCTTTCTACCATTTCCAACACCTGGCAACTACTAATCTGTTGTGTAATTTCAAGAATGTTATTAATATATGGAGCCATATAGCATGTGACTTTTTGAAATTGCTTTTTTACACTCAGCATAATTCCTTGGAGATTTATTCAAGTTGTATGTATCAATAGCCCATTCCTTTTTTATTGTTATGTAGTACTCCATGATACTTATATATATTTTTTGTTTTGTTCTGTGTTTGCAATGTTTGTTTAACCATTCACTTATTGACTGATGCTTGAGTTGTTTCCATTTTTGGCTATTACATACAAAACTTCTATGAACAGTCATGTGCAGGATTTTCTGTGGATGTAAGTTTTCATTTGTCTAGGACAAATACCCAAAAATATAATTTCTGGTTCATATGGTAATTATATGCATAGCTTTATAAGAAACTGCCAAATTGTTTCAGAAGACTTGTACCATTTTACATTCCTACCAGCTACGTATGAGAGATCCACTTTCTTGGCACTCTTGACAACATTTTATATTGTCAGTACTGTTTTTCAAATTTTAGCTGTTCTCATTGGGGCATACAGTGATAGATCAAGTTCTTAATTTGATTTTTCCAATAGCTTAGTGATGTTGAAAACCTTTTCATGTGCTTATTTAACATCCATATATCCTTTTAGTGAAAAGTTTCTTCATGTCTTTTGCCTATTTATTAATTGAGATTTTTAATGTTGAGTTTTGAGAGTTCTTTATATATTCTAGATATGAGTTATTTATCAACTGTGTGGTTTACAAACATTTTCTTCCCAGTCTGTACCTTGTATTTTCATCATTCTCGTCTTTCACAGCACAATTTTTAAAAATTTTGATGAAGACCATTTATTGCTTTTTTTCTTTTATGGACTGTGTTTTTAGTGCCATTTCTAAAAGTTTTTTGCCAAGCTCTGGGTCCCAAAGATTTTCCCTTATATTTGCTTTTCCCAGTTTTATAGCTTTATTTTTTATATTTAAATCTATAATCCATTTTGAGTTCTTTTTTTGTATAAGGTATGAGATGTAGGTCAAGGTTCATTTATGTTTTCCTATAAATATTTAATAGTTCCAGTGCCATTTCTTTTTTTTTTTTTTTTTGCTTTTTGGTATGTGGGTAGCTCCCTGACAGGGAATGAACCCAGGCTGCAGCACTGACAGCGCCAGCGCCGAAGCCTTAAGCCACTACACCACCAGGGAACTCCCTCCAGTGTCATTTCTTTAAAAGACTTCATGAATTGTATTTTCACTTTTGTCAAAAATCAACTAAGCTGACCATATTTGTGCAGGGCTCTTTCTGTGTTCTCTATCCTGTTCCACTGATCTATATGTCTGTCCCCATGTCAGTACCATGGAGTCATGATTATTCTAGCTATAAAATCAGTCTTGAAATTGGGTAGATAGCTTTCTTCTACTTCATTTTTTGTTTTCCAAAATTGTTTTAGCTATTCTAGCATATTGCCTTTCCATATGAATTTTAGAATTATCTTGTCTATATCAACAACAAATCTTGCTGGAACTTTTCTAGAAATTATGCAAAACCTTTGTATCCATTTGGGGGGATTTATATTTTTGCTATGTTGAGTCTTCCATTCAAGAACACAGACTGTCTTTCCATTATTTAGAACTTCTGCAGTTTCTTTCATCAGTGTTTTTTAGTTTTCAGCATACAAGCCCTATACTGTGTATTGTTAAGATTTACACTTAAGTATTTGATTTTTTGAATGATTGCAAATAGTACTATATTTTTAACTTCCATTTTATTGTTTCCATTTCTACTATATAGCAAACAATTGATTTTTGTATGTTGATCCTGTATCCAGATACCTTGTTGAATTTACTTACTAGTTGGAGAGATTTTGTGGCTTCTTTAGCATTTTCTATACAGTTAATCGTGTATATCTTTTATTTCCTTTCCTTGCATTATTGTACTGGCTAGAACTTCTAGTACTATATTGAATAAAGGTGGTCAGAGTAGACATCTTGTCTTGTTCCCAATCTCAGGGAAAAAGCATTGTATTTTTCACCATTAAGTATCATGTTAGCTGTAGGTTTTGAATGCTTGCAGATTTCTTTTTGGGGGGAGATTTTAATGATGAATTCAAATAATCTATTTCATATTGGATGAGTTGTGGTAGTATGTACTTTTCAAGGAATTGATCCATTTCATCTACATTGTCAAATTTGTGCATGCAGAGTTGTTTGTAGTATTCTTTTACCATCCTTTTCATTCTGATATTAGTAATTTGTGTCTTCTTTTTTATTCTTTGCCAGTCTTGCTAGTTTGTTAATTTCACTGATCTTTTCAATGAACCCATTTATTTTTTCATCAACTTTTTATTTCTCTTTTTTTCACCTTTTGACCCTATTCACCCATTTCTCCCACCAGCCACACCCAGCAACTGACAACCACCAGTCTGTTCTCTGAACATATTAATTTTTTGAAAAAATGATAGTATTTTTTTTACCAGTTTTAGGCTTATTTTAAAAATTGGGTGAATAACAGAGTTGCCAAATATCCCCCCCTCCCAGCCAATTTCCCCTGTTTTTACATATTTCTAAAATTAGTATGGTGCACTTGTTACAGTTAATGAGTTAGTACTGATAGAGTATTAAGTAAAGTCTAGAGTTTACATTAGGGTGCACTCTTTGTGTTGTACATTCAATATGTTTTGGCATATATAAAGAGGGTGCCAAAAGTGTATACACATTTTAAGAAAGAAAAAAACTGTATTAAAATTGTAATACTCAACATATACTGGTAACAAAAGATGAATACAAGTCACGTGTGACTTCTGCAGTTACAAGAGGCACTCAAAGTGGTCACCATCAGTGTCCCGACACTTCTGATTAAGGTGAACTACTGCTTGAGCCACGTTGACCAAAGAGTCCACATATATCACTGCACATGCCGTTTCAGTTTCTTCCCGAAGTCCCATCTATGTGGTTTTCTATGGTACTCCACACCCTTTAATATCCCCCTTAGGTAGAAGTCAAAGGGTGTTAAGTCAGGAGA
>PVJL010021100.1:0-11054 GCA_004026885.1 Lyroderma lyra
CAGGACGTGGGGCAGCAGGCGATGGGGCGGCAGCAGCCCTCCTGCAGGCCGCACGGGTCACAGCAGATGGGGCGGCGGCAGGGCTCGCAGATGGGGCGCGTGCAGCGGGGCACGCAGGTCACGGGGCGGCACACGGTGGTCTGGCAGCAGCAGGGGCGGCAGCAGCAGGGGTCGCGGCAGCAGCAGGGCTGGCAGCAGCCTCCCCCACAGCCTGAGGAGCAGGTGGAGCCGCAGCAGGAGCCGGTCATGATGGTGTCTGGGGCTGGGCCGGGTTGGGCTGGTGAGAGGAGTTGGGTGTTGTCAGAGGTGAATGTCTTCCTCCCCATTGGGGCCCTTTATATACCCTGGCCTGGTGCTGATGACCCCTGAGACACACGGTCACTTCCCTGTTAATTTCCTGGCCAATTAAGTGAGGATTTAGCATTGACTAATGGTGGCTTTGGTAACCCCTCACCTGATGCATAATCACGTACACACACCAAAAATGTTACCCATTTTCTTGTATTGTTTATTCTCACCAAATCTAGACATTGGATTAGATTCTGATGAATTTCTCTTTGAAATATTCCTAACTCATAAAAAAGAAAAAGAATGTGTTTTTTTTAAACTATTAAAATAGTATCTACTCACTCAGTCCTTTGGCCCTGAAGTTAGCATTTTAGCCTTGAACTTTAAAGACTCTCGTAATTACTACCCAAACAGTGACACGCACGTGACAGGGACCGGTTAATCCGCACTGCAGTGCGGACCAGCAGGCACCCACTTCCTGATGTCTCCTTCCACCGCTCACTGAGAGGCACCCTGGATCCCTGCCACCCTAGTTTAGTCACTGTCCCCCAACGGGACCTGGGCTGTCCCGCCCTGGTTGTAATGTCTCCCATTGACCTGGAATGCCCTTCTAGGCCAAACTCTCTATGTCCGTTGATTGTAAAACCCTCACTGATCTGTTGCAGTTTTTATCTTTGTAATTATTTGGGATTCATCTTGGCACATGTGGAATCCAGGTGGGGCCTGTAGAGGGTACATAGACCTATCCCCTCACTACTGGGAGGGTCATGTGTGTTCACCACTGTCACACAATGAGGTCACATCTGGGGTCCAGAGCTCCTCATTCTTCAGCAAGCAGCTTATTGACTTTGGTCTCAAGCCTTGATGTACTCGTACGTAGTATCATTAAAGTGATAAGGAAAGAGTATTAGGGAAATGTTTTATCCCATGAAAGATAATCTGAAAGAGTCTCAGGACTTCTGTGCTCATCAGGTCTGTGCTCAAGTACAGAGCTTTCTCTCTAAGGCTCAACAGAGGTAGAATAATTGGGCAGGGAGGAGCTACTTGTTTCCTGGGTGTCGGTCTCAAAGTATAGTCTGGTTTCCACTGCAAGATAGGCATGTGCTTATCTAATTCTTTTTATTGTTAGTTATTTGTACCTTTATCCTATACTTTACCTTTATGATGAATTCCATAGACTGACTTATTACTAGTGAATTAGGTTGGCACTTTGTCTTTGGATTTGAAAAAAATGAAACCTGTCCAGTCAGTCCCACTTAATTCCTGTGAGTATTAAATGAGAAGAGGAGGGCCAAGAGCTTGCAAACCACCAATCAAATGCTTGTTAATAGTCATTTGTCCTCAGATTCTGTCCTCAGTTTCAAGGGGGAGGCTCTTTGTTGTCATGGGGGAATTAGTTCTATTTTTGCTTTGTTGATACCATGAAAGGTATCATAGATGTGAATTATACCAGATTCATTCTCTGATTCCTTATGCCAAGATCCCCTCTTGTCCTCTTTGATAATATTAGTTGATTTTTACTGTACAGATTAAATACAGTAGAATCTCTGTTAACCGGAATTCAGGCAACCGGCCCTCTTAAGCAACGGGCAGAACATCGTGCCGGTCGCTGGAGTTCCGGTTCACAGAAAGTCAGCTCACCTTTATCCAGCATCTGCCAATCCCTTGGGTGCTGGTTAACTGAGTCTGTTGTGTTTGTTTTTAATCTTTAATGCAACCCTATAAAATACTGTGTGTTCTTGTTACGCTTTTAGTGGGGTGGGCAAACTAAGCATAGAGAAGTGAAGAGAAAAATCATGTGCAATATTAAACAGAAAGTGGACTTGCCTTAATCTTAGAGCACTGAGGAGGGTGTGAAGATCAAAACTGGCAAGCTTTTGCTGAAGCTACTTCATCTTCCCAGAGGGTTTCTTCTTTCCTGTCAGCTTTGCAAACTCCGATTCGTCTGTCACAAACCCAGGGGAAAGCTTCCTCCTCAGCGATTTCATTTCTGAAAAACTACCACATTATATATAATTCTTCCCTGCACTGTGCTCCTAGAAGCACACTCTTAGTTCTTTACTTCAGTCATTCCCCCAGTTGCAGTGCAGATGTCCTGAAGGTGTGAGCTATGACCTTTACTTTGTTACTATGGTGCTCAGCACAGGACTGGGACAGAGGACACTAGTGATAAATGTTTGTTGAGTGATTGAAGGCTTTTTGATGACATAAGGTTATATAAAGAGCCTTTAAAAATATAAACCTTTTGACTGATGGAGTAAGGAAGGAGAAATATTCCAAAGGATCAGTTACACTTGAGGAAAGCCATGTCTGTCTGTCTATCTATCTATTGCATTTTATTGGTGAAAAAAAACCTGGAAGATGGTTTTTTATTTTTTTTAATATTTTTTTATTGTTAGACTTATTAAGGTGACATTGGTTAGCAAGAATTACATAGGTTCCAGGTGTACAATTCTACAATGCATCATGGAAGATGGTTTTTTAAAAAGATTGTGAATTGTGTTCAATCTTTCTAAACTTTTCTTTGTTATTATATTAATGGATGCATCATGATTTCAATTTCACTCATTTTTCAAAAGACTAGGAAATGATGACTTGAATTGCTTAAGCCTGAAAAGACTTTCTAGAGAAAACTAGTGACCAGTGTCACTTGAACTTTTTTGGAGCTGACTAATCAATGCTGTTTGTCTGACAGGTTTAGGCAAAATACAATTATCCAGGACCCACATGTAAAACCTTTAAAAAAAGAGAGTAACAATCACATTCAATTTCAGTGCCAGTAGAAAGAGGTTTATTTTGTTACATGGGAATAACACGATATAAGAAATATCTCTGCAAAGGAGTAGAAGAGAAAGAATTCATTGGACTTTGATGTCTGCAGAGTTAAAATCTGTGGCCCCACAAGTGATGGAGACAGTCTCCAGATTCCTTAACCATGAAGAATGGCTGTGCTGAAGACAAAGGGTGGGGTGTGGGGGGAATTTAATTTATTAGGAAATTCTGAATGAATTATTTGGAAGGAGGGGAATCAGGACAGAAGTTAAAATGTGGACAGATGATTAGTGGGACTAGGATTTGCTTATGGACCAAGAGATCAATTTTCTTGAGCACTCCACGTTTTTGAAAAGATGGGCTGTGCATCTCTGAGGAGGGAGGAGAGGAGGAAGTGGTGTGTTCAAAGCACAGATTCAGCAGCAGGAAGAAGCACAGCACATGGGGCGGGGGCAGGTGGAGATGACACAGGTGGGGCGATAGCAATTGGTGTGGCAGCAGACCTGGCCACAGACTGGGCGGAGGCAGCAGCAGGGGCAGCAGCAGGGGCGGCAGCAGCTGGAGCCACAGCATGAGGGACGGCAGCAACTAGAAATGCAGCAGGAGGGGCGGCAGCAGCTGGAACCACAGCAGCAGGGACGGCAGCAGCTGGAGCCACAGCAAGAGGGGCGGCAGCAACTAGAAATGCAGCAGCTGGGGCGGCAGCAGCTGGGGCGGCAGCAGCTGGACACGCAGCAGCTGGGGCGGCAGCAGCTGGACACGCAGCAGCTGGGGCGGCAGCAGCTGGACACGCAGCAGCTGGGGCGGCAGCAGGTGGTCCTGCAGCAGGTGGTCTGGCAGCAGGTGGGACGGCAGCAGGTGGTCTGGCAGCAGGTGGGACGGCAGCAGGTCTCCTGGCAGCTGCCTTGGCCACAGCCCTGGTCAGAGCAGACAGAGCCACAACAGGAGTTGACCATGGTGTCAGAGGGTGAGTCTGGGTGGGTTTTCAGGAAGGTGGGTTTGGAAGGTTTGGAAGTCTGCTTGCCCCAGGTCCCCTTTTATACCCTGCCGAGATCTGCTATGACCACGTGTGAAACTCTTCTTGTTGTTTATGCTAATTGAAAACCGTTTCATTTTAGTAAATTAGATAATTGTGTTTATCTGATAAGTATTTCTATTTATAGGAAAGGCACTCTTTCCTTTTCCTGTTCTATTTTGAGCTATCTGGTTTGGTTAAAGCCAAGTGAATCAGCTCCCATATTACTTCCTTCATTTGATGTGTCTTCCCAAGTAGACCCATTACATGACATTGTTTCATTTGATTTCACAAGTATTCATTTTTCATGTATGTATTTGACTCCAGAATGACATGCTGAGAATGGATTTTATGATGACTAAATCTCCTCTGCTGTCCGAGAGGTTAAGAGCAAGCCACATGAAATTCTGGTAGTAAAATAGAATGAAAGACCCATCTTGGAAGTGGGGACAGTCACTGTGATTCCTTTGTAAAGGATGCTAATGAAGTTCCTATCTGGTTTTGTTTTTTTTAATCAAATCTTTCCAATTTGAAAGTTATAATTCAATAATTCACTACTTTTAAATAGCAAAACACATTGGCATGATGTATCCCTTTTAAAATTATTAAATCATTATTGACATAATCTTCAGAGATATGTTATGAGAAGGAAGTATTTTTTAAAATCTTATTTTGATAGATCAACATACTCAGTGACATGTGTATAATGGAAGTGTTATTGAAATACATTTTCTTATATTCTGAGCTATTGTCTCTCAGCAAGTTATATTTGAGATATAAGGGTTAAGCTTTAATCTCTGCTCCACAGGCACTTAAGTAAGACAAACAAGCCCCATACACAGCTAACTATTTAGGGCATTATGTGATTAGTAAACAAAATAACAATTATGTGTTTAAATCCACATCTTATGAAATATGAGATAATATTAAGTTACTATTTTAAGTGCCCACTGTGTGTCAGGAATCTTCTGAGTTTTCTATAATTGGTATTTTGTTTACACTTCAGCCGAACTCTATGAGGTAGAAACAATTTTTCTTAATTTCTTAGACATGAGGTAATTGAAGTTCAGATAGAGTGATGTCACATAGCCAATAGGAAAGGACATTCTCCCCTTCTCTTCTAGAAGGTATGAAGAATAATCCCATATCATTTCTCATGCTGTTTCATTTGTGTGACTATGCTTTCTCCCTTATCAACTCAGCCAACTCATGCTCATACTTAAATGCCCAGTGCAGATACCAACTCATCTCTAGCTGATAACTGTCTTGATATCTACCACATTCCAAGTAAATCCTTCCCTTCCTTTTGCTCCAAGATATGCCTATGATGTAGGTTATCATACTTCATCATAATTGGTTTATAGCTTTTTCCAGTCCTTCCATATACCCCTTGAGGTCAGACTGTCTTATTCGTATTTATCAGTATGGCGCCTAGCCATTGCCTTGAATGAATGGTAGTTGAGCGTATGTGAGATTTATTGAAAACATGGAGCATGTACTTACTCTTTGACATACTGTAGGCAATTAAGATGGATGGAATGACCTGACTAGCTCAGTCAGTAGAGCATGACATTCTTAACCTCAGGGTTGTGGGCTCAAGATGGATGGAGAAGATAAGATAGAGCATTCAGTCATGGGGGCATGATTGAATAGGGTATATTTCGGCTTTTGATGGAATAAACAACTTGTCTGGGTAGTAGGTGTAGGAGAGTAGAGAAAAATAACACTCCACTGACTGAATGAAGAGAATTTAAGGATATTTTTGAATTTATACAAAGAGAGTGGATATCATACCATCACAAAGTTGTGACAAAGGTGTGAACAAATATCTAGATTTAATAAATAGTATTTAGCTGGAGGTAGGGGGAGTGACAGGAAGAAGGAAGAAAATTTAGGTGTGAAGTCTAGGGTAGGAGATGAATGCCTATCTAGTTTGGTGACAATGAATGTGGTAACCAAGATACTGATGCACTAGGCATTTCAAAGAGACTCAACCAGGACCACTTACAAAATAGGCAGTAGAGGTATAAAAGACCTCATCATTAAAGAGGACTCATTTCATATTTTTCCAGTTCAACTTTTTTTTTAACTTTTCAATTGCAACACAATTTGCAATTGAATTCTAATAGTGAAAAGACAATCATTTATCATTTAAAAATGCATAGTAAAAATAAATCTATCATGAACAAAGTGAAAAAATAAAACTTATAATTTATACCAAAGACAAAGGATTAATGACCTCAATATATAATGCACTTCTAAAATTAGAAAAAAGGCCAAAACATTGATGGAAAAATAATGCAAATCTTTCTTCCCTATATAAAGATATCTAATCTTATGCATAAGAGTAGAAATGTAATTATATGGGATACCACTTCTCACCTGTAAGATTGTCAAATGTTCAAAATTTGACACCATTCTCTGATAGTGAGAGTATGTAGAAACAAGCATGGGCACACTTGTCCCACGAAGACTTGATAATAACTAGCAGCACGATTCTTTGGTTTAACTATCCCAATTCTATAACTTATCCAAAAGCTTCTCAGGCAAAAAACAAGAAAAAATGTTGCACAAGATTATTCATAGCAGTACTACTTGTAAAAACAAAACAGAACATAAGTGCACTGTAGTACTGTTCAGCTGTACAAGGAAATAAGGAGCATCCTTCTATGCCATATGAAGTCATCTCCAGCATATATTATTAAGAGATGATAAAGCAGGTAGAGAAAACTATGTATGGCATTCTACAATGTGTCTAAAAGAGAGTAAACAAATGCAGAGAATATATTGCTTATATGACATTCATTTTTTTTTTTTAGTCATGAAAGAATAAAGAAAAAGACATGAAAAAACACAAAAGGGGGACTTACACGTCCAGCCAAGCTGGAGAAACAGGGACTGGATTTATCCTCCTGCCTGAAAGAACTGAAACAACTGATAACATAAATGAAACCACGGTTTTTAGACATTGTCTGTCAGGCAGAGGAGAACATGGTGCCTTAGGGAGGGGGAGCAAATGACGTGACCCCTAGAATTGCCTCAGTGTATTTCTCGCGGCGAGTTTGCAGGGCGCAGCCCTGGGAGGGAGAACCAGGGAGAGCCTGGGAATCGTCCTGACTTGAGGCGATGAAGCGGCGATGAAGGCGGCTGGAACTCACAGGGCAGAGTGCCTGAGGGCCCGGAGCTGCCCAGAGAGCCCTGCCTGAGTGCTGATCCGTGCAGGCACGCACACACACTGTCCAAGGACGGAGAAGGCCCCTCCCCCACCCCACGAAGGGCAGAAGGAGCCATCGTGGAGCGACATTCATGTGCCCATGAGCTGGGATGAAAAACCTTGTAATTCATGAGTCCTTGGTTAGAACACCGTCAGGGGGACCGATTGCATTACTGCAGGGCAGACACCTCCCAGAGCAAAGGCTGTTCCAGTCCCACTGCTCTCAGCCTCTAAGCCGGTCTGGGAAGGATCAAACTGTTAAGTAACTTAATTACCTCCCAGAACAGGTTTTCCAAAAAGTTTTTCCCTGATTTTTACCCACGAACTCCTGAGAATGTCTGTTTTGTCTAATTACTAAAGAGACTGTCAAGGAAGCCTACCGAAGTGACTGAGATGGCTCAGCTTCTAATGTAAAATTGTCTGTCCAGGGAGGGTAGGGAAAACACATCCCGACAATCACAACAGCGAAAAGCAGTTGTCCAGGCTGCTAGAAAATCCCAAAGAAGAGTACCATCACGAATTTTCCACACAGGAAAGCAGTCGTTTATTTGGGGCATGGAGTTACAACATAGGAATATTTGGGGAATAAGAATTATAAAGGAAAATCTCCTTTGGGCATTGTGGAGAGAGACTGTAAAAATCTGTCATGTAAAGTACTGAAATCCACGTTTATTTCCTTGAGCTTGGTGACCGGGTGTCCAAGAACTAAGAAGAGTTTGGGGAGAATTGGTCACCACAGCAGTTGGAATGCTACAAGCATGGTCGCGCTGGGATGAAAGGTCGTGGTCCAAACGGAGTAGAATTTGGGCTGAGGCCAAGTGTGCTCTCGGAGTCAGTGGAACTGTTGTGGGCTCATGAGAAACAACTCAGTTGAGAAACATGAGCCTGCCCTAATGGTCAGCACAAAGGAAGGGTCAAGTCTGTGGTGACAGAGGTAAATAGAGATGGTGGACACAGGGCAGGTGGCTTAGCAGCAAGAGGAGGCACAGCACAGGGGGCGGGGGGAGGTGGAGATGACACAGGTGGGGCAATAGCAAGGGGCGTGGCAGGAGACCGGGCCCCAGACTGGGCGGAGGCAGCAGCAGGGGCGGTGGCAGCTGGAGCCACAGCAAGAGCAATGACAACAGCAACTAGAAACACAGCGGCAAGGGTGGCAGCAGCCGGGAATGCGGCAGCACTGGGACCTGCAGCACCTGGGACGGCAGCAGGTCTCCCGGAAGAGGCCTTGGTCACTGCAGACAGAGCCACGACAGAATCTGACCGTGGTGCCAATGGCAGGAACGGGGTTCCATGGGTGGGTACGCGTGGGATTCCACAAGGGGGGCTTCTTGAGCTTGAATGTCTCCTTGGCTGGTTTTACAGTAAGCAACACTCCTTCCTTGCTTCTTTCCTACTGGGAAGTGAGTTAATATTATTAGGTTAAGCGTTGTGTTTATCAGGCTAAATATTCCGGTATCTGGGGAAAGCACCACTTCTTTTTTACAGTATCACAATCGATTGGATGTCGTCAAGCCACGTGAAACCACTTCTGTGTTCCTCCCTCTGTCTAATGTGTCCCTTACGTTAGAAATTCGTATGGTATTCTATTACTGAGCTGTTACATCTGCTGCCTTGTTTCCTTTTCTGTGCTTGGCTCCATGCTAACTCTCTGAGGATGGCTATTGCAATGCCAAGTGTATGTCAATGTGGAAAAACAAATGCTACTATCAAGTGGAGTGCTAATAAGGAAATGGGAAGAAAGACTCATCTTTGGGGTTACTGTGTACAATGCAGAGAGACTCTGATTTATTGTATGTATGCCTATAGTGGTATACACATGGGTAGTGAATAGTATTTATAATATACAGTGAATAGTGATAGATAACAGATTAAATTATATATTATGCATGTTAAATACATACATCTCTATCTCTGTATCACTAGATCTAATCTGTTACTGTTTTATTCTCTCTCTCTCTCTCTCTCTCTCTTTCTCTCTCTCTCTCACCCTCTCTCTCTCCCTTTCCCCCCCCCCTCTCCCTCCCTCTCTCTCAGTATGTCTTTTGATATTTAGGAAGGTTTATGTTTTGTGCTAACGGTTACCTTTATATAAATATCTTTATATAATACCCGACGAATCTAAATTGTTGGCTACTATCAGCTGATTCTCTACTTCTAGAAATATTGAATTACCTAGTTATTTCATCAACTGTTCCTTCAGCATCAGATTTGAACTCATAGTTAAGACCCACAGGTGATGGGCAAAGTGTTTCTGCTTCATGTATTCTCCTTCCTGTTTCTCCATTTTTTGACAATTGTACTCTATCTACATGTCAGCACATAGCCATGAGACACCACACTGCCTCACTTGTGTCCGTCACTCATTCTTAGTTCTTCAGGATATAGATAAAATGCCAGCTCCATTAGTGTAGTTTGCTGTGTGTTGGTTCCCATTGTTACCTGAGCACCTTTAACAGTGTCTCCCACATAAAAAATGCCTAATAGTAAATACTTTTTAAACAAATAAATGAAAAAATTAGCATTTGGAAGGATTAATGAAAATTGACTGACTTTTCAGGGAAAACACTGGGCCCCCATGTCTGCATGGAAACAATTAGGAGCTCCACAGTACTCTCTGCTGTGGTCATGCTGTCTGCAATTTGCTGGTTTCCACCAAATAAACACATTGTCCTATTGAGTACCCGTTTCACTCATCTAGGTTACCTGCCTGTCCCCTCGATGCATGTGCATTTGAAACTTTCCTGTCAAAAGAAAGCATGAGACATGGCTGAGGCCCTGTTGTACATAAGGGCAGAATCAGTACCCACTTGATTTGCTGTGTGGGTGACACCTCTATCACTGAGTGCAAGTCTGAATACAAACTTGTGGACTGTGCTCAACAGCATGTTGCACAGCTATGGCAGTTGGAATAATGCATGAAGCATGTATTATGTTCTCTTTGTTTTTACATACATGGAGTCCTCCAAACCTCTAGATTTTCACTTTTTTGTTCTTTTCCCAGGACAGATTCATAAGGCTGGGTGATTTACCCATGAAATAAAGAGACAGCTAGGAAAAATCAGGCAGTGAATAATGGAAACTGACTGTTATTGAGAAGTGACAAGACCATATTGTGTGTCCTGCAGGTGTAGGTCACATACTCTTGTCTAGGAACTGAAGACAGAATCTTAAGAGAGCAACAATCACACTGATTTTTAATGCAGGGAAGTGTAACTTTATTTTGGTACAGAAATATATCAGGTTACAAAAAAGTACTAAAATAAGAAAGTTAGGAGTATATTTCACCAATTGTTGGGTTGAAGGGTAAAATCTGTAACTGTGGAAGTGCTTTAGGCCATATCCATCCTCAGTAGCAACACCTGGCACCTCATTGGAATTATGAGCCCAGTTTAGTTGAGTGATATCGACCCTACTCCATGTGTCCTAACGGTCTACACAAAAGGAGGGCCTGTATCTGGGAGGACAGAGGCAAACGAAGATGGTGGTTTCAATGCAGGGGGCTCAACAGCAAGAGGAGGCACAGCACATGGGGCGGGGGCAGGTGGAGATGACACAGGTGGGACGATAGCAAGTGCTGTGGCAGGAGACCTGGCCACAGACTGGGCGGAGGCAGCAGCAGGGGCAGCAGCAGGGGCGGCAGCAGCTGGAGCCACAGCAAGAGGGACGGCAGCAACTAGAAATGCAGCAGGAGGGGCGGCAGCAGCTGGAACCACAGCAGGAGGGGCGGCAGCAGCTGGAACCACAGCAGGAGGGGCGGCAGCAGCT
>PVJL010021101.1:0-11061 GCA_004026885.1 Lyroderma lyra
AGCCCCCCGTCCGGTCAGATCGAATTGTCTTTCTCTCTTTGGAAGATCTTTCCTGTCCGATCTCCTTTGCACAAGCTCTTGTTTCCTTGCTCCTAACGATCCACAGTTTGCTTTTCTCAATAATTATATTAAACTAAATAAATTAGAGTCTAACCAAAACTAATTTTGCATAATGGTCTAGTCCATTTGTGCAGCGTCCCCCAAAACCTCCAAGCTGTTTCTCCAGGCAGCAGGGTAGCTAATTATTTATCCTTGCAGCAGCCTCTCAGGCCCTTCTGATCCCATGTTTAGGATGGAGAATGATTTCATTCAATTAGGGGGGAAATGCCCACAGCTCTCCTAAGATAACATGAAAATTCCCCCTATCGAAGGGGACTAAGTCATTTACTCTCCAGATTCCTTCGGATCCTGAACTAATGTGCAGTGATGCATAGGCCCATGGTCATTATGCCCCAGATTTTCTCATTTAGGAAATCAATTCTTAAACATTGGGGATATGCAAATTCAATTATTCCTGAACTAGAGAATGATAATCATGCACTGAAATCCGCATTAGCATATCCACGTGGAGCCGGCTTGGCCTCCCCCAGGGTCGTGGCCACCTGTTGAATTAATTTGGTCTCAGCCCCTGACAGCCGTCAGATTCTGCAGATGGCAGGGCCAGAAAAGCCTAGCCCGTAGTGAGAGGAAATGACACAGTAACAGGGAGAGTCACAACTCAGCAGAACGCTGCAGAGAAGAGGCAGAAAGGAGAACAAACGCTTCACCAATCAGCTCCCAGAACGGGGCACCCCAGCAAACGAGGACCGTGGACACCTAATTAAGAAGTTTCTCGTCGGGCCCCTGGGGATCCACACAAGGACACAGGAACAGAGCTTCCCTGGCACGGTGCTCGCTAAGCAAGCACTTGGGAACTCAGTGATTTCTTATTGTTCTCTTGCAACGGCGTTCTGGACCACAGGGAAATGCCGTGGTCATCATGGCAGAGCAGCAGAAATAAATTCTACTCTCAAAAAAAATTTTAATTTCAATATTCACACAGAGGAAAAATACCTTGCATTGTCTTCATTAGCTCTGCACGGACCCAACGGCTTCCAGAGACTTAGCACACGTGTTATACAGATGTCTGAGAGTCATCCGGCCACAGATGCCTCTGTTTTTCATATTCCATGGCTGGACATGCACGCACACATATGCACACACACACCGACACACATGCATGCACACACATGCACGCACAAGCACACACACGCACACACACATGCATGCACACACGTACATGCACACACACGCACATGCATGCACGTGCACATGCACATGCATGCACACACATGCACGCACACGCATGCACACACATGTACACGCACACGCATGCACGTACAAGCACACACGCACACACACATGCATGCACACACGTACGTGCACACACACGCACATGCATGCACATGCACATACACATGCATGCACGCACATGCATGCACATGCACGCACATGTATGCACACATGTGCGCGCGCGCACATGCATGCACATGCACACACGTGCATACATATGCATGCACACACTATTTTACTGTTGTCCAGCTCTGTTGCAGAGCTCCTCAGAAGCTGAGACTGCTTGAAGAGTTTCTTTTCCATCTTTGTATCCCTGGTATTCCACAATTCTAGCGCATGTAAATGGACAATATTTCTGGGAGGAAGTGGAATGTTCGCTTGGACAGAACACACTCTGACCATAACCCTGTTCATCGTAGCCTCTTCATGTCGGGGCTCTGGGATGTATTACAGCATTTTAATGTCTTCTGCACCTACGAAATACAAATTTACTAGCACCCCCATTTAATACATCAGAAGAGAATAGGAAAGCTTCATTTAGATCGATTTTAGAGAAGGAAGGTTCACGACCTCTTCTGACAGACGCCGGGGTTTCCCATCTTCCCGCCTCGCCAGCCTCCCTGTTGCAGCGTTAGCCCGTTTTGCTGCTGCTTCCGTCCCCAGCACTGATCTTGTGTCTACGTCCTGTCACCGCGGCCTTAGTTCCAGCTGCACATCCGCCAGGGGCTTCCTAGTCACTGTGCTATGTTTTTTATCTTATTTTCCACCACATCCTTGGGCCCCTACAGCCAGGTTTCCATACATTTCTTCAGCGGTCTTTGTTTCTGAAGCATTGCTCACTGCACGATTGCTGTGACGTCGGTGTAATGGAGATGGTGCTTTTCCAAATCTAGAAGGATGAGTGTTTTCTCTTTTAAATGTTTGGGCCCATTGTCTTCTGCCTGAGTAGGGGGTAGACTGTGCAAGAGGCAGAGACAACATGATAGAGTTAAAAATAGTTTTTGTTACGGGCAAAGAACAGATGTGAGACCTTGGTTTTATTGAGAGAAGGTAGAAATGCCAAAGACTGGGGAATTCCCTGTTCTTTGAACAGTCACAGAATGGGACTCGATGGTGCATTTGGAAGCATATACCTGGGGCACTCACATTGTAAGAGGTGTCCCCTGTGTGTTACCTTTCATAGCTGAACTGAATTACAGCAGCAACGTGCAGTACGATGTTCGCTCAAAAGGTGGCATTAGTCACATGAACGCTGGTGTCACTGTGCGACAGGCGGGACAGTCACAGAGAATGGCAGAAGCACGGCTGTCATTCAAAGAGACCAAGACCGTTCTGAAGTGGAATTTGAAATTCGAGAACGTTGTTTGAGTTTCCCCCATGTTCTCTTGACTTCACACCCCCTGACTTCTCCCTGTGGGGACCTTAGAGGACGTGGTGTCCCCGTAGAAAACAGGCTACACTGGCGGGACTTCCGGAAGAAACTGAAACAGCCTGCACAGCGACACACGTGGGCACTTTGGTCAGCATGTCTCAAGCTGTAGGTCGCCGTCATTAGAGGTGTCTGGGCGCTGATGGTGACCACTGTGAGCCCCTCCTGTCCTTGCAGAAGTCACACGTGACTTGTGTCGCCTTTTGGTATCGGTGTACACTGCGTATTACAATTCTGATACAGATTTTTTCCCTTTCGTGCTCCGTGCGTACATGTTCCTGGCGTCCTCTGTGTAATTATCCATTAAATGAAATGGTAGAAGTCCATCAAGCTCTAAACCTCCAGGCCATTGCGGAATCTGTATTTTCAATATTGGAGCATCTCAGGCTCGAGGGGATCAAAGCGCATTGATGTCAACTTGAACTCTTTCTAGCATTTTCCCTAGAAACGAACGATCGTGGATTCTACCTGGTGGTAGAACAAGAATCCAAGAACTCCAGGAGGGACTTGCAGCTAAATGACGGAGACACGGTGTACACGACGTACAGTGTGGGGCAGACTCGGAACGTTGGGGACATAACAGACATGTCCTCTCTGCAGGGCCTGGCTTCTAGTCAGAATATTGATCTGCACTGAAGAGGAAAAGGAAACAGAAGAGACCGGCCCTCACCCAGAATGAACCTAACTTGAAATTAGCTCTTCCTACAACCTTTTAGCAGGCCAGCAAGGCCAGAGAAGAAACTTCCTTCGTGGGATGAAAAACAGAAAAGTAGAGCAAACGTGCTCGACGGTAAAACAGCTGAAGCTTCTCTCTGATCCAGAATGAGGCAGCAATGCCGTCTGTCCCTGCATCGATGCAGTATTGTGCCGGAGCAAACCACATTGATGTGTATTTATGTATTTACATTACATTTATGCATACACCTAAATACACACATATATGCACATATAGGCACACACTTTGTATATACACAGGTGTGTGAATGAATTGAGAAGAAATGAAAGTCATTTTCAAAAGACACAGTTATGTACATAGAACGTGTTTAAATATATAGAGATCAATACGGTCATTTGCAAGCGCAGTTAGCAAGGTCACTGTTTGCAAAATCAGCAAAAAAGATATAGTTATACATCTTTATAGAGAGAGAGAAATAGATAAAATCCCATTTTCAAAGACATCAGAAACATCAAATACCTACAACTCAATCCACAAAATGCATGCACTATCCCTATGTAGAAAATTAAAACACTTTTGTGATAAATGAAGAATTTTTTTTTAATGGAGAGCTATGCCATGTTCATGGATAAGGAGATACAGTATTTGAAAATGTAAAAACTCACCCGATTGACCTGTAGATATGATGCAATCCCAACCAAAATTCCAGCATACAAGACCAGACAATTAATTTCACGATCTCAACCTAGAAAGAGTGCCACGTCCCTCACTGCTGAGTGTCACCACGGTCCCCTTCAAAGTCCTCCCCTGGGGAAGCTGTGCACCGAGGCCAGCACCTAGTCCACCCTTCAGTGCAATTTTGGAACTCTTTTTCTAGAAGGGCCGTCAGAGCTGTCGTCGTACCCCAGTCTGACCATTAAGTTTGCGAACTCGTCACCGTGCACTTAGGTTGGCAGCTCCGTACACGCAGCTCGGTGAGCAGCGAGGGAAATGCACACATCAAACCAAGATGCAAACACGTACAAGTCACAACTTCAAAAACTACAATAGAAAATAGAAAAAGTCTTAAACAGACATGGCACCAAATTTCATAAAAGGGAAACTAACCGTCCGCTAAGCACATGTGAAAACACTCACGCTCGGTAGTGGCATCGAAGACACACAACCAAGTGCACCGCCGTGAGGAGGGGCCCAGGCAGGCTGAGAGCAAGACTCTCGCCATGGTCGTCAGGACCATCGAAACGGCGCCGGGAGGTGGGACCCGATCTGCTGGACAAAACGCCGGGCGAGTCGGCGTGGACGCTGGCCTTGAGAGGGCGGTGGGACAGGCCCAGCCATCGTCGTCTGCCGATGGGAGACTCACACGTCACACAGGCAGCAGTGCTGTGAGGAAGGGGCTGAAGGCCTGTCGGCACGCAAGAAGCCCACGGAAAGGGGGTTCACGCTGAGGGCGCCCGGGGGAGCATGTTGATCCTTCTCAAACCCATCACTGGTCTTTGCCTTCTTATTGCAACTTCTTTTCCACTTTAAAATCCTAAGGACGTTCTGGAGCCGGTGGTGGAACTCTAAGGGACACAACACACGGCGGTGAGTCGCTCGGCGCCCGTCTGCGCAGGCTGGCAGGGTGAACGACGTGCACGAGTGACGGAGTGACGTTTGGGTCATGGTGCACGTACGCCGGCGAGCTTAGAGGAGAGTCTGCACTTGGATGCGCCGAGTCCCCTCAGTGAGCGTGTTGGTGACCCTCCTAAATGCCCGCGTGGGAGGGGGTGTCCTCCTCCACGCACAGTTTCATCCAAGGGTGGAGCACGGAGGCGGGGGTGCCCTTGAGACCGGCCTCGAGGGGAGATCGTCATTGAGATTCTAGCTGCTCGCTTGGGCGAGGGGAGAAGCACACCGACGAGACGCACGGTGACGGACAGCACGCCGACGGGAGGTGGACGAGCAAAGGCCCCGCAGCCCACAGAACAGCAACCCCGGAGGCAGAGGTGGGCAAAGCAGAGAAGGGGCCTCCGTGCAGGTGGGGGCTCCCTCTGCCTCGAGCCCCTGCCCTCCCGATGACCCACAGGGAGATGGACGGGGCTCAGCGGCACCCGGGGCTCCTCCTCCCTCTCCCAAACTCCCCCCGGAAGGCAGGGGCGGCTCCCCGAGGAAGCCCGCTGTCCCCCTAAATCTCCCCCCGCAGAATCTGCGAGCTCCCGCTTTCTAGCCAGTCGTGCCCCAGGCTGGAGGGCCTGCAGCCTCCCCTAGAAGGAGGTGGGAGGGTCTCCCCCATCGGCCACTCACCAGCGGGCTTACTCTCCTCTCGGGGCACCCCCTCCTCCGAAGGCCCCCCGCTCTTCTCCCAGCATCGTGCCGGTCACCCCCTTTCTCTCCCAGGCTGCGACCGGATGGGGCTGTCAGGGAGACCCCAGACCTGCAGCCATCACGTCGGCCCACGTTCTCCCTCGGACACATCTGACCCCGTCACTCCGGAACCTCGTGGTCGTCAGTGACGAGATCACCCCCGGAGGGTCCCCCTCCGTCCCCCAAGGAAAGATGAGGGCGTGGACCCTTCTCGTGGGCCTGTCCCTTTCCGCCTACGAAAGCCTGTGACTTCGTCCTCTCTGCTCGCGGAGGGCAGGCTGCCCAGTGTAAAGCCAATGAGCTCCTTGAGTTCACTCAGTGGAATTAAG
Source organism: Lyroderma lyra (assembly GCA_004026885.1). Lineage (NCBI taxonomy): Eukaryota > Metazoa > Chordata > Mammalia > Chiroptera > Megadermatidae > Lyroderma > Lyroderma lyra. The sequence continues at coordinate 6,113 of PVJL010021101.1, forward strand.
TTTGTTTTTAACAGGGTTGTGGCCGAGAAGGCGTAAATAAACCACAGAAGAACTCGCACCCGTTTGAAAAGGGTTTTCCACGTGCTGGGAAGGAGGCGCTCCGCCTGGACGCTGGTCCGTCCCGAGGCTCACGTCACAGAGCCAAAGGTCACAGAGCCAAAGGTCACAGAGCCAAAGGTCACAGAGCCAAAGCTGGGGGCCCTGGGCCCGCAACCGTCTTCGCAGATGGAGGAGCGCGTTTCCGGCCCCGTTTTGCTGGGGCATTTGCACGGAAATTAGGTCGTCAATGCGACCACGACTGGCACAGCAGAAGTGACCGCCGTCACCACCCTCCCAGCCGGAGTGACGTAACACAAGGAAACGTGACGATTATTCAAGATTTGTGCTTTTGTCTGCAGAAACGGCTGCCCGCCTGCGACAGGCAGGAGCCGACAGCCTTTGGCTGTTTGTACGTTAAATCTGGGTCCAGCGCCGTGTGTCCCCGGTCGAAACACGCCGCCGTCCTGGTGGCCGCGGGCCTGGTGGCCGCCGTCCTGGTGGCCGCAGGCCTGGTGGCCGCGTGCGTGGAGGCGCGTAGGGTCTGTAGGACCCACAGCTTCACCAACCCCCTGAGCCTCCCGTGCGCTTCTCGGGCGTCAGGGTGGCTCGTCATGCACAACAGTGCGCCCGTCGGACGTGTACGTCGTCAGACCCCAGTCAATCAAGAATAAAACATTAGAAGCCACCCAAAGTCCCCCCACGGGACCCCTCACCCTTGGGGAAGCAAGCCCCTACCCTGCTGTCTGTCTCTCTAAAGGAGTTCTGATGGTTCTTAAAAAACAAAATTCAACTGAGTCAATGAAGCAACCTAATTGGCCTTATTAAGAGATTTGTGCGTCAGGCAGCCCCGCGAGTCGCAGGAAGCCCCCAGGGGTGGCACGAGAGGGGACGTTCTAGGGCGAGGAGGGGACCAGGGAGCTGCTAACACAAGGAGAGAGGGGTCTGAGTTGAGACCGTGGGGTCAGAGAAGAGCAAGTTTTAGTTTGTTTTGTCTGTTTCTCGTGCCGACAGCTTCTCTCGGTGGGAGACGGAGAGGACTCCTGTTAGGTTTTCTCCGTGGTGTTTGCCGGAAAATTCCAGACGGGTTGGCTAACACGATGGTTCTGGGACAGGCTGAAACGCGATTGGGTCAGGTGTCAAATCTCGGTGTGGTGCCGTGGGCTCGGGCGTCAGTGACACCACGTGGGGCCTGTGCTGTCGTCGTGGACTCGGTCCATGAACCTCATTCAAGCCCAAGGCTACCGTCAACCCCATTTCATTCCACACTCGTAGATGAAGGCCGTCCGTCCCAGTGACCGCCGTAGGGGCTCAGCTCCATTCGCCCACCCCCTGTCCTCGCGCACACGGGCCGGGCAGGCCCCCGCCGCTGCGCGTACAGCAGCTCCCCGCACGCACGCCGAGTGTGGCAGAACGACGTGTGTGGTTCTCGCACGCCCACCTTCAGGGCACGTTGGTGCATTGAAGACGTTCTGGATTTTTCTGCTATGCTGTTTGTGCTTTTTGTTGCTCACAGGTTTATTGCCTGGACTGGAGCCCTCTGTCTGGTTAGTATCATGGACCAAAAAGCCACCACATCCCACCCTGCCAAGCTCGGGGGAGGCCTGTGCGGGGGTCTTGCACACCCAGAGACGGAGCGTAACCGCACAGCACGGCCTGAACAGAAGACTTTCGTGCCAGAAGCAGGTCCTGGCCGGCAGTCACATCGGGGCCTGCAGCGCCTGGACGAAAGGTCACCGTCACCGTAAGCGAACCTGCCTGTCCTCCTGCGGCTAAACTCCAAAGCCCCTGGAATGTCAGAGTCCTCGCCGTTCTGGAGACCCCCTCAGGCTACACCCACCGAGCCAGCCTGGGAGGCCCCGGGCCCCTTCGGTTTGCCCTGTCCCCTCCCCGTGAATCCACGGCCCAAGGATTGCACGCAACCCTCTCCGGTCTCCTCCTTGACTTTAATGTATAAAATACCCTGCAAAACGGCCGTTTGCTGCAGCACTTTCTCAGCCTGCTCAGGTTTTTGCTTCGTGACCATTGTCAGTTTGGCTCAGATAAGCTCCTAAAACTCCCCTCACATCGACAGTGGATTCCTGTCCTGTGCTGTGACAAGCAGTGAAGGCCTTCTAGAATCAACTGCAGACATTTGCCTCTGGCCTCTAGGCGTCTCCGATAGGAACGAGGCAGCTCACACATGAAGGGACCCGGTGTCTTCGGCCCCGGTCCCCGGTCTACCAGGAATCCGGGTTGAGTCTGTGATGTCACTTCCAGCAAACGTGTCCCCCTGCTCCGTGTGTCGTGAGATTCTTCCTGCTTCCTCGTTCTAGATGGTCATGGTCTCCTCTCAGTAGGTCACGGTCCCTGTCAACCGCGTCATCCTTGATTTACACGTCTAACAGCCTTAGGGGGACAGCTCAAGGCCAAAGCTGTCTCTGCTGGAGGAATCGTTTTATTTATTGCAGGAAATGATTTGTTCTCAATCTAAACCACAGTGCCCGAGAGAAATCAGAACATATGTTTATTTTAGAGCCAGATTCATTTCGGAGTTCTCGTATACATGTCTTTAACTGAGAAGTGAAATTTCTTCTTTCCTAAAATCTGATTTTAAAAAATGAGTAAAAAACAGACATAGTTACTACCTGAAAAAAAAAATACAAATTGCCTTTTATCCTATGAAAAGTTGCTCAACTGGGAATTTAAAGGAATGTAAATAAGAACTAAACTGAGATATTTCTCACCTATCAAAGTGGCAAAAATGCGAAAGAGTCAGAAGCGCAATTCGCCGCCCTGATGAGTGTACTGGAAGCAGCGCGTCCCGACGTTGCTGATGCGATAAGAATGGGAAACGACGGTGCACAGCCCCGGGCGGACATGGGCCAAGTCCGCCTCTTTGTTGATTATTTCCTCTCTTAGGCAGTTATTCCACTTCTGGGACTTTCACCTTGATGTTGACCATCACAAGAGACATAACACATTCAAGAGCATTTAGGGCAATACTGCACCACTCGAAATGCAAACTCACCTGCTGCTGCCTGATCGGATGGCTAAGCAACGGCCCTTCCCCACCTCGGAGTCCTTTGCAGCTACCCAGACGGATGAGAACGAACTTTGCAAGGTGACATGGTTTTTTCTTTTGTTTTATTGTTAAATTTATTGGGGTGACCCTGGTTAGTAACTCTGACAGAGGTTCCAGGTGTGCAGTTGTACTGAGCATCCTCTGTGTGTTGTTTATGGGTTATGTTTTTAAGTGAAAAATCCTGCGGCGTATCGGCCTCCGTAGACTACGCTGCATCTTACGTAAGAAAGACGACAGGAGAGACACACGTGCCCGTTAAAAAGTGCGCAGGGTCTCCTTGCAAGGAGCGCTCCCAACGCACCACGAGGAGACGTCGGGACCACGTGGAGGCGCTGGGGCTGGGTTGGGGCAGTCGCAGCAGCTCCGCACGACTTACAGCCCTGTAGGCTGAGTGACACCCTTGTCGCTGTTTCTGTGAAGGAGCAGAATAAGCACTTCAGGTTTTCAGGACAAGACGTGGTCTCGTGGGCAGCAAAACTCGCTTCTCCCTTCTACATGCTTCGCTCTAACAATGAAGTTGACACCAAACAGATGAACAGGAGAAAACAACTTTCGTCGATGCAGGAACCCCGAAGGTAAGAGGCTCCCGGGCAAACGCTCAGGCAGCTGAGGTTTCCACGCCATCCGGAAGTGGGGGGCCTCAAAGCAGGGGACACAATTCCCAGAAAGATGACAAAGCCGAAGCCCGGTAAACAAGGGCTTGCCGTGCAGGTAGGTGTCTAACATAAACACGCACCTCTTCCGCGTCCAAGCCCCCGTCCCACCACCTGCTGCTCCAAATACCCACCACCCACTTTCTGGTGCCTAAATCAATCCCCATGACGGAATGGGGCCCAGGGCTCTTCGGAGCAGCAGACGGCTCCAGGTCGCACAGCGCTTCCACGGGCGAATTTAGCCGACCTGGAGCACGGAGACGCACAACCACACTCTGCGGTGGGGCATCGGAGGGATCCATGCGTGGTACCAAGTTAAGCAATAACATCACCACTTTGCTGCTAGGAGGTGGTGAGTAACGCGGGCAGTAGCCACAACAGGAAAAAGCAGAGCAAGCGGGCGAGGGTTGTTGAATACAACAGTCCCGTGACCTGCAGGCCCTCTCAGAGCTTCCGCATCGTCACCAACGCCCCAGCGGCTGTGCAGGGAGCTGGGGAGCGCAACCCTAAGTGGTCTGAGCATCCCCAGGAAGGCGACAGCCTGGAGCCGCCTTGCCCGCAGCCGGTGGGCCCTGGGATTGCACCACGGCAGCTGCAACACACCTGCGACCTGCATCTCGCCCCGCAGGAGCCAAGAGGCGATGGCAGACTGGGCACAGCCTGCAAGAGAACGACCCAAACGTGTCCAGTAAGTGCACGTCACCACGTGAAATAGTGACACGGCTGCACGAGACCAAGAGACCCCATAAAACTATGCTAATCAGATTCCATGGTGACATGTGCCTGAATCTGATACAGACGGCGGTAACGATCGCTATAAAGATATTTTAGAAAGAAATTGAGCAAGTTTGCATATGAACTACATACTAGGTAACGCTATAATATTGGTCACTTTGTTTTAAGGTTTTTGGGTGTATCCATGGTGTTATGGCTGTAAAAAAGTGGCCTAGTTCTTAGAAGGTCCACGGTGAAGTAGTTAGGGGTGACATGTCATAATGTATTTAATTTACACTTAAATAATTCTGCAATATGTATAAATACCAAAATAGACTTAGAGACTGAAAGATAAAGTGATGAACTATTTACCGTTAGTGACTCTAGACCAGGGGTTCCCAACGTTTCCCACCTGTGCACCCCTTTGAAACCCATGTCTATACATTGCACCCCTTGTTTTTAAACCAGCTGGTTTTAAATAC